>JASDQU010010888.1:29744-58214 GCA_032191745.1 Picea mariana | reverse complement strand
ATCTCTGAAGACCTAATTGAGAATTTGTTTGGTACTGAGTTGGTCAAGCTCTGCAGCTCTCAAGACGTAATAATTTGCAATGGAGTAATGAAGTGGCCAAACTCCAACCAAATGACCTGTATTCATGGGCTAGGTAGTAGTGTTGTAGATTATGTGATATCTGATATCCCCGTTTCCAACCAAATAACAACTTTTGACCTTTTAAATGACCATGAGCCTGACTCTGATCTTAAACCTTTAACCCTAACTCTAAAATTTTCCATGCATAGGAGCACCATTGAAGAGAATTTTGATAATCAAAGGAATTTGTGCTTTGACAAAAGTAAAGTTGACATTTTCTTAAAGGATTTAAATAGTAAATTAAACCCCCTAACTTATAAGGACAACATTGAAGAACTCTATCATAATTTTACAACTACCCTTTCCACTTCTCTTAACAAGTTCTCTTTTGAGGTGTTCCATAAAAAGAATAATAGAACAACCAACCCTTGGTATGATAAAGAATGTAAAATTGCTAGGAAATCCATTAGGGATGCCTCTAATGAGCCCTTAAAACTCGATAAGATCAATACGTACAAAGCCCTAATTAAAAGGAAAAAAATATACTATATCAATAAAAGGCAAGAACAACTTTCACAACTATACAAGTTGGATCCTAAGAAGTTCTGGAGCCAAATTCTAAAATACAATACTAAAGAAAATAAAAGGATTCCCTTAATGGACTATAATTCCTACCCTAAAAGTATTTACGAGTTCCCTAATGCCATGGAAACCATTCCTATTGTCCCTACAAAGGAAGAAGTTTTTTTCTTTAGATGACATAGAGTTTGGGGTTAAGCGACTCGCAAATGGGAAAGCTAAGGACATTGAAGGCAACCAAGCTGAAATTTTTAAAATCGGAGGGCCAATCCTTATCCTTCACATACACAAGCTCTTCAATTTAGCAGTCAAGTAGGGATTCCCTAAACCATGGACGCAAAGCCTCATTGTTCCTATTTTTAAAAATGGAGATAAAAACATTCCCTCTAATTATAGGACCATTATGATTAGCCTGATTTTAGCCAAGCTTTATGGAATTATTTTGGAAAAGAAGATTAGCATTTGGCTAGAAAGTGACGGTAAAAGATCTAAAGGCCAGGCTGGGTTTAGGAGATATCATTCAACTGTGGACCATCTTGTTACCTTTAGGATCATTGCAGAGGAGTTCCGCAATACTAAAACTAATATTTTTTGTTGTTTTGTTGACTTTAGAAAAGATTTTGACATGGTTCCTAGGAAAAACCTTTGGAATAGGTTGGAAGAGATAAAAGTTTCTCTAAAGTTGAGGGCTGTTGCAATAAGGATTTATGAGAACGTTATTGCTAAGTTTAAAAACACTGAGGGCTGGTCAAAAGAGATTAACTGCAATATCGGAGTCAAACAAGGTTGTCCCTTGTCCCCTACCCTTTTTGGCATATACATTGATAAGTTAGAAGAATGCTTGGAAAAAGCAGGTTGTGTTGGCCCTACTCTCACTGGTATAGTCATCAATCTTCTTCTTTATGCTGATGATATCGTTCGTATGGCAAGGAGTCTCCATGATCTTTAAAACCAACTAAGAATCCTCAAGGATTTTTGCTCCAATATGGGTATGACTATTAATACTGATAAGACTAAGGTCATGATTATTAAATCCAATAAGATCCCTTATGATACCTTTGTATATGACAACAACAACTTGGAGGAAGTGACTTCATACAAATATCTTGGAATTGATATTCACCACAAGCTCAATTGGAATTATAGCATTGAGAAAAGAATTATTGGGGGTTAGAAAGCTTATTATGGGCTTGAAAACAATTGTAAATCAGCTGATCTTTGGAGTTGGGATAAGAAGAAACTTATCTTTGAGACTCTTGTTACACCTTGTTATATCCTCAAATAAATCGATGGAGATTTTGCTTTTTAGGTGATAGATTGTGGTCCAAAAAATTTATTTCTAAATTTTTTTAGGTATGTTAGAGAGTCTATTTTCCGTAAATAAACTTGGAAAGAACTTTTGATTTGGTTTTGTCAAGAAAAAGAGAGAATCTCAGGTTTCAGTGGTTTAGGCGAGCCTGAAAAGCGCTCATTAACCACCAAAAGCCTTCGTTCTCGGTAGTTAAGGGGGAAAAGCAAAAGCCCAGTTAACCACCGAAAAGATTTCCATGGGAAAAATGAAAAGCTCGTGCTTTCACACGAGCTAGCTGTCAATTGGTGTAATCATGAATACATAACCGCCGAAATTCTGTGGAGGTGGTGAGGTATGCACGTTATTATTGCATCTATCTGAAGATTGATACCCTGTTGTCCTTTTAACTACATTTTTCATTTCAAAATTAAGGCTTGGCAGAAACACAGAAAATCNAAGGGAGAAAAGCAAAAGACCAGTTAACCACCGAAAATATTTCCACGGGAAAAATAAAAAACCTGTGCTTTCGCACGAGCTAGCTGTCAATTGGCGTAATCATGAAGACATAACCATTGAAAGTCCATGGAGGTGGTAAGGTATGCATTTTATTATTGCATCTATCCGAAGATTGATACCATGTTGTCCTTTTAACTACATTTGTCATTTCAGAATTAAGATTCGGTAGAGACACAAAAACTCATGTGTGATTCCCGACTAACAGAAGTGATTATTCACATGGCCCCTCATTATCTCCAGTTACGAGGATACATATCCATCATGACCCTAATTAATCTATGTTTTGATTCCATTAATTACCAATTCGAATCCGAGAGTCATTGTGACAGTCTCGAGCTCGTGATTTCATCAAGTAAACGCATACTCAGAGGCCATAATCCTGTTTTTGTGGTGATTGCCAAGTGGAGTTCAAGTTCAACAGATGGTTATCGAGCCAATTGTCATACCAATCAAGCGAAGTCGAGTCTTCAGGTAGTTTGAATTTCATACTGTTTCAATTTGATTTTATATCTCACCTAAACTCGAAATTTTCGGCTTATATTCAGGCAATCTGTTGTTTAGATTCGGTTAGTGGTTGAGCTATGCAATCAGAAATCTAAGTCACCCTGTCTCATTTGTTTTACTCTGAGTCATACTCCCTGTCACCCTAAATCATAGAGTCTTTGTCTCCTTGGCACAAAGATTTTCCTAAATCACAGGTACAGGTCAACAATTACTAATTGTCGAAAGCAGGGCCAACACTAAGGGCTGAATTGGATGGAGTTTGGTACCTTGAGGCTCACCCTGAGGTGGCCAAGTTCTTCAAGCAAACTAGAGTCTATGCATATTGTGAAAAACTGGTAGATTTCCACCAATAGGTGTCTGAAACCTTTGCTATCTCGTATGATGGAAGGGAAACAACAGTGGGAAAAGAGGAATTTGTGGTTGATGAGGCAGCCATAGCTAAGTTCACTGGTCTCCCTAGAATAGGGGATTGATGGTTCAAATAAACTGTGCCTTCAAACATTGAATTTAGATCCTAGCTATAGCCTCTGCACAAGGATCTTATATGGAAAAAAGACATACCAATGTCTTATCTGGAACCTAAGTGGCAATCTCTCCTAAAGGCAATCTTTGTCTATATCACCTGTGAAGGTAGATACAACAGGGTTATGTTTTATCATTTCAAGCTATTGAACCATTTCACAGGCAGGTCTCCCATCAATTTGCCTTTCTAATTGCACAAAGTTCTCACAAAAATGACCAGACAAGTCAAGGAGAAGCCTACCAAAATGGCTAGCAGGTTGTCACACCAAGGGTTGATTACACTTATTGTAAAATAGTCCTTGAAGAAGAAACAAGTGGACTTGAATTACTTCCTATTTTGGAATGAGTTCCAAACTAATTTCCAATAGGATGAAAAGGGGAAGAAGTTTGCTTCTAAGAAGTCCATCACTCCTAAGAGCAGTCGAAGAAAAAGGAAGGCTATCTCACCTCCAAGAGAGCCGATAGAACCATCCTTTGCTAAAAGAAAAAGAATCAAAAGGAAATTATAGTTTGGAAAAGAGGGTGAATAGACCAAGGACCTCACCGAAGGAGATAACCCTTTGAACTTACCATACAGTGAATCAGAGCCAGAGCAGGAGTTAGCAGAGACACAAGGTGATGAACAGGCTGAGCAAGTTGTAGAAGATTATCCCAACTTGCCCTCACCAACTCCTCCAGATGAACACAATAAACCATTAGAAAAAGCTTCTTCAAGCAAGCCTAAAGCATCCAAGGCTCATAAAATCAACAAAATTCTGAAACAAATCTATGAAATGGAAGTTTTAGAAAGAGTTATTAAAAAGGAAAATATAGACTTGACTAAAAGAAATGCAGAACTTTTTAACATGAACCAAAGTCTCAAAGAAAAGCATGATAAAATCAAGGATAGGAATAGGGTGCTGATAAGAGAGAACATGAAGTTGTACAGGCAGCTTAGACTTCTGAGGCTAAAGTTAAAAGAGTATCAACCTCCAACATAGGATCAAACAGGTTTGGAAACTCTAGCCGAGTTAGCTACAACAATGGTGGATATACCACAATCTTCCACACATCAAGTTAAAGCTCGCAGATCTATACGAGGAAAAGCTGCATCATCAAAGAGGCCTTGAACACTCAACAAAGCATCAAGGTAATCATTTTTGCAATTTTTAAAGTTTTAGATAAAGCTAAGTTTTCGGTGGTTTAGGCGAACAGGACGACTGTTCATTAACCACCGAAAGCAGAGATTTCGGTAGTTAATACACCCATAATTCCTCTGTGTTAACCACCAAAACCTGTAACTGGCCAAAGAAAGATAAATTTTGCACAGATCGAGCTTTTACTAATCGAAATCATATGAAAACACTTGTAATGGATAGATGTTGAATTATATATTCAGATTCAAGATCCATTTTTGGTGCATGAGGATTAGAAAAGGTAGCCAAGTTGGTTTTGGCACCTATTTTGGTGGCAACAAATTAGAATTTTTTCACATCTCAGCAAATTCGAATTTTATCTCTTGGAAGAGTCATCAATCAGCCTTGGAAGGCTATTCTGCACTACACAAGGACTCTACAAGATTTGAAGACCATGGAATGTGGGATTGACCTCATTTTGAGGATCATTCCTTATCTTTTGCAAGTTAGTTTTGACTCTCTATTTTAGGCATATCTGATCCATTAATTCAGGATCTAGATACTGTGTTGTAAAAGCTATAAAGTTGAAAACAGAAGATGAACACAGTGTTTGATTTTGATTTCTATATTCTACTGTTTTGTATGAAAGACATTTTCTTTAATATATCAGCCTGCAAGCTTCTTTCATTTGTTATTGTTAGACCCTCCTTCATCTTTGTCTATGCATATGAGTGGAATTCATTCTTTTGTCTCTGTTTAATGGTCCTATGGTAACTGTCATCTTACTTTTGATTGTTAAGAAAGAATCATAAGCATCTTTGGCTAGTTTGTTGACCCATCATATATATGGTTTATGTATGTTTTGGTTAACCGATTGGTTTACTTATCCATTTGTTATACAAATCTATCTAATAAATAGCTCTTGAAGGCCTTGTATTGCATGAATATAGTTAGACTGTCTTGAAAATACAATCCAGAGGTTAAGATATTCATCTTGATCAAAACCCACACCTATTATTGAGAAAATAGTTTCCAAAAAGATTAAGTTACCAGGCATCTCTGACTTACAGCCTAGGAGAGTTTCCTGGAGTGATAACAGTGGGGAGAAAAGCGGTGTGGTCTCAAACCACTTTCAGCTGCTCCGCAATCACGTGTTTTCGTGAGGACATAGCTCGAGGTCATATGTGAAAGAAAGAACCTCACGAGGGGAGCTAGTGTCTGTTAATTAATTTCTTCGAAGAGGCTAGGAAAGAGCCTCTGGCTTTGGCAGAACCTGCACAAAGAAGGAAAGGGGACTTGTGTATATTGATTGGGGTCTAATAAAGGCCCGAAGAGTCGATCCGACTCCTTGATTTGAATGATCCTAGACCGAGAAGTTGAGCAACCCCGAGGGGAGAAGGGGGGTCTGCATAACCTTGCCTTGCCATGCTATGGTATGGTATCCTTGGCATGGTATGGTATGCCTTGCCATGCCATGGTATGCCTTGCCTTTGCATGATATGGTATGGTATGGTATTCCTTTGCATGCCATGCCTTGCATTCACTTGCCATGCCTTGCCTAAATGAGCAATTTTAATACGTAAATGAATAAGTTTAATACGTAAATGAACAAGTTTTAATACCTAAATGAACAAGTTTAATACATAAATGAACAAGTTTAATACGTAAATATTGCTTGTACTAAATGACCAATTTTAATATTTAAAAATTACAATCAAAGGATTCATTAAGCATGTAATTCTACAACTTGTTATCCCATATATCTTAGATAAAAATACTTGCATGAGAATTTCAATGTCATACCTTAAGCTCTCTTTATTCATATATCTAAGGTACATTCATAGTTGTCAAACATGGATTATCATAATTAATAGGATTTACCTATACCTAGACCTACACCTAGATCTATACCTAGAGATAGACCTTGCCTTGCCTTGCAATGTCATGCCATGCTTAGCCTTGTCATGTCTTGCCTTGATTTCCTTGCCTTGCCTTGCTTTGCATTTCCTTGCCTTTCCTTTCATTTCCATACCAACAAGTCCCTGAATGGCTTGAGGAGGTGAGTTGAAACTCACGATAAAAATCAAACCAGGACTCAGATTAACGAACCATCGGTTGCATTGGTTCAAAAGCACTGGGTTTCATCTAGTTGGCCTCCTATGCTATCATTCCATCGACCAGAAAAGCATTTTCTGGATTATCTTCGACACTAGTGTTTTTCTCAATGAGGCATAGTGCAAGTTCTGAAGAGGAGGTCAATTTTCAAGAAAACTATGTCAAGCATTTGTGGGTAGTTTAATTGTGTGGGCCTTGGCAAAAAAGAGTTGCGGGAGCTTATGAAACTTCGTTATACTTCTCAGTTTGGATTTTATGCCCCCAGACCAAATTGGCCACATGTCCTTGAATGGATTGAGGAGGCGAGTTGCAACTCACAATAAAACTCAAACCGAGACTCAGATTTTTGAATCGTCAATTGCATTGGATCCGAAGCACTAGGTTTCAGCTAGTGGGGCCCCTCTGCTATAATTCCATCGACCGAAAAATCATTTGTTGGAGTATCTCTAGCACTAGGGTATTGCTCAATGAGGCATTGTGAGATTTTTTAAGACGATGTCAATTTTCAGGAACACTATGTCAGGAATTTGTGGGCAGTATAGTCACGTGGGCCTTGGCCAAACATACTTGTGAGAGCTTACGAAACTCCGTTATGCTGCTTGGTTTGGATTTTATGCCCCTGGACCAAATTGGCCACATGCCCCTGAATGGCTTGAGGAGGTGAGTTGTAACTTGCGACAAAAATCAAACCGGGAATCAGATGGGTGAATCATTAGTTGAATTGGATCCAGAGCACAGATTTTAAGCTAGTGGGGCCCATGTTCTATCATTCTGTCAACTGAAAAACTATTTGTTGGATTATCTCTTATACTAGGGTTTTGGTCAATGAGGTATAATGCAATTTTTGAAGAGGAGGTCGATTTTGAAGAACACTTTCTCAAGAATTTGTGGGTAGTGTATTTGCATGGGCCTTGGACAAACAAACTTGTGGGAGCTTACCTATCTTAATTATTCTTCTCAATTTGGATTTTATGCTCCCAAACCAAATTGGCCACTTGTCCCTGAATTGCTTGAGGAGGCGAGTTGAAAATCATGATAAAACTCAAACCGAGACTCAGATAGATGAACTATCAGTTGCATTGGATCCAGAGCACCGGGTTTCAACTAGTGGGGCCCCTCTACTATCATTCCGTCGATCGAAAAACTATTTGTTGGGGTATCTTCGACTCTAGAGTTTTGGTCAATAAGGCATAGTGCAATTTCTGAAGAGGAGGTCGATTTTCAAGAACACAGTGTCAGATGTTTGTGAGTAGTGTAGTCATGTGGGCCTTGACCAAACATACTTGTGGGAGCTTACGAATATTCGTTATGCTACTCGGTTTATATTTTATGCCCCCAGAACAAATTGGCCCTCACGAGTGTGTTTTTGCCTTTAGTTCATTCTTTTACTTGTGGCGGGGTCCAACGAAGCCCCGAAGGAAAAAAATGTGTCATTGGTTTCTCTGTTCTACTATTGCATCTTCCCAACTAGTGAATTTTGGCCTCACATTTGTTCTTTAGTTTGTACTGGATTTGGCAAATCCCTCAAGGGAAAAACACATTACTTGCTTCTCTGGTTTTCTTCCTCAACTACTCAATTAGGAAGACTAGTTTAGCTTTTAGGAGGTGTTCTTGTTTTATAAATTGTGTAAGATGCACATTAATGTTGTAGGCATGCATGCACCATCCTTAGTAGTTGGTTTATCTTCAATGTTGTTTCTATTTTTGCATGCATGTTATATTGTTATATGAGGGAATAGATCCCTAGGCTAGTAGGGTGCTCTACATGTGGATGATTTATTCTAGGAGGAGGGCGTAGGTCCCAAGGAGGTGCATGCATGAATGCCTGTTGCAGTCTTCTCCAATTAAGGGTGCACTATTCTTGATACATATATCCATGTAGGGGGTGCACTGCTTGAAGTGATTAGGGTTAGGGTTTGACCTTGTCAAATGGAGTTCTTCCTTGCATGAGTATAGATACATTGCAAGCTTATGTCTTCCTATTCTATAAAGGAGATGAAGGGTGAACCACTATGTTGCTTAGCATAATTTAGTTTTGAGCTATAATAATGTAATTATTCTTTCAACTTTCAATAGAATCCAGATGCAATATTGAGAGTTCAATTTTGTGTAGTTGTTTTTCATATTTTCCACGATATGTGTGTGTAGATTAACGTATTCAAATGTTGTTTTAATTTGAGGTTTTTAGTTTTTAGCTACCTAGATTTTGGGTTATTATTTTGAGTTAAATCCACTTGTTGTGGTATGAAGATTAGCATGGTATCATAGCACATTCACTGAAGTCTTCCAGGACTCCATTTAAGGAGATATCAATTGGTTGTGAGAGGGAGTTGTTGGATAATTTTAATGGGTGTGATTCCCTTACTTCATTGATTGAATATATCCAAAATTACGAGAGGTTGTAGGGTGTGATGCCCTAAGTGCTCAAATAATTGGAGTGGTGTATTTGATTTCTTTTTCTCGACGAATTTGTTTGAATTTAATGTGTTTCAATAGTTGTAGGTATGATCAATGTTGGTCTCAAAGGGATGTATGATGCCCTAGTGACTATGTATTAGAGTGTGAATATTAACTGCAAGATACTACTAAAGAATGAGCTCATTGCACCATGCATAAGCCATATAGACACACTGGCCAGTTACCTTACGAAGATCACCTAGCTTTGAGATTAGCTTGTTGTCCTCAGGGTGAAGGTAGAGAATGAGGAGTTGGTGCCCATTGTTTTAAATGGGTTCTCCTATTCTTTGGATCCATTTGTTCGAGAAGTCTGTGCTCCTGATAATATTCTCACTTTTGAGAAGCTTCAAGATGATTTCATCTAGGAGGAGACTATACAATATAATTTTTTGACTGGTGTGGAAGAGAGTCAGAACCTATCCCTCATTGAGAATATGAGGAAAGGTGGTAATAAAGGAGGATTGGGTAGGTATCAAAAGGAATATTAGGTTCCTTGAATGAGGGAAATAAATAATTGAGTCACCTAAAGTGCTTCAAGTGTCATAAATAAGGTCACTATGATTCTCAATGTCTTGAGAAGAAGGGGAAGGGTAAGCAATAGGAACAACAACATAAGTAGTTTACAGGGAGTTAAGAAGCTTAAATAGTGGATGAAATTTCATCCAAGCTTAAGATCACATTTTCCATGGTTTCATTACTTTCTACCCTACACCATTTCTAATGTAGGGTGGTATTATGTGGATATTGGAGCATTGAAACATAACGCATATGCAGAATGCGATTTCAAACTTGGTTTTATTTTCTAGGCATTGTATAATGATTTCTATGTATTCCATCTACCCATTAAAAATCCCTTTTAAAATTAACATTCTCATCAACTCTAAATAAAAAATATCAACCATGGATTGGCAAACAAGAATGCCTTGCACCCAGTTTATTTATAGGTAGTTGAGCATGAGGAGCACGATTCCAAGATTAACTTATGTTGAGCTATCACCAAATGTTCTATGTTGTCTTCTAAGAGTTCTCTTTCCCATAACACTTACTAAAATCATGTCAACAATTACAAATAAATGTGCAATTCATGATGTACAACAATAAAGCATTATGCTAATCATAGATAAGTCTTTCTAAGCCTAAACAATAGCGAGTGAAGATATATGTGAAAACTCTTGGCACCCAAGCTCGCCCAAGGAGGAAAATGTTGCACTAACAAATAAAAAAACATCCCTCCTAGAAAAAACACACCGATTCCCTTCTTGCTTCATTGTTCCTACTTATTTACTATTGTGTTTTCACCTCTCATAATTTTTTCATCTTGTCTAAGGCTTGATGAGACTTCCCCAAGGTAAAATGAATCAATAGCTCACTTGTTCCATTGATAAATCTCCCTTACCATTATTTTTTCACCTCCAGTGCAATTTTTTTACTTGTGGTGAGGTCCATCAAAACCCTAAAAGGAAAAATACATCAAAACTCTTGTATCAATTTGTTTTACTTCCTTACATGTTTTCAAGTCTTGGTGGGGTCTAGTGGAGTCTCTAAGGACAAAATTCATTACTTGATGCTCCTAGCTATCACAAAAACTCTTTGAACCATGTGTTTTTCCTCTTAGTGTGGTTTGAAAACTCAATGGGGTGCCTAGAGGCCAAAGGTATCATTAAGAAAGCTAAAAGTGCATTTGGATGTTCTTTGAAGTCAAACATCATGCTTAGAGAATCCGATAAGTGTCTCTCTTTTCGAGAGGTATTATTCATCAATTGGATTCACCTGAGGATCCCTTGATATTTCGTGCTTCACTAGAGGCTTATCATATGAAAATACCTTTGCTTAATATTTTTCTAGTTATTATAACTGATTTGCAAACCCGCTAGATATTAGGTTATGAGCTATATCCTCGACACAAATATTAGATGTGTTTGTTCTCTTCCGAAACATTCAATTGCAGTCCTAGTGATGCAATTTAATTTTGAGCAGTTCCCTCCATCTCTACTCATTTAAAAATGTTATGTTGTGTTGCGCAAAAACGCCTTGCAAGCCTAGTGACTTCATTGAAAGCTTGTTACTTCCTGGTAGCGGTCCATTGATTCATACATTGCTTGATAATTCCCAAGCTTTATGCTTTTCCCACATATAACTTTTAAATGCCTCTTATCAATTTGCATGTGATCTAGGATGTTTCGATTCAATACACGTTGTGTGGGAGATTCTTGGACAAACCACAACTACTGGGATGTATAATCGACATTATAACTAATTTATAATTATTGGAGAAGTTATTCAATGTATAAAATCTTTTGTTTAACCTCTAGAAATCTCACTTCCTACGTAAAGAATTTGTTTGCAAATGCATTAAAAGAACATGTACGAAGAGGTGATGAGTAAAGAAAATGAGATCTCATTGACAATGAATGCAATCTATATCTATGAAGATTGTGATGGAAGAAGGATGGAACAATTTATTGGTTCTTGTTTTCTCCTATTTATTTCTTTATATTTTCTATATAATATTTTTATTGGAAACATCTCTTGTGTCACCCTTTGCGATTTTGGTCCCTTCCTTCCCTTATTACTCTTAGAGTTTTACCTATTTTCCCAGTTTGTATTATCCTACAATAGGGTGAAGCCAATAGTTTTTCATAGATCTATATAGTTCCTAACAAATTCAATTTTCCTTGGGATTTGTGCATAATTGTGATAGGTTTTAGGAACACTAGTTTAGGCTATAAGAGGTGTTCTTGTTTTATATACTGTGTTAGATTATGATGCATGTGCCATCCTTAGGAGTTGAGTTATATTCAATGTTGCTTCAATTTGTGAATGCATGTTATATTGTTAGATGAGGGGATAGATCCCTAGGCTACTAGGGTTCACTACATGTGGATTGTATATTCTAGGAGGATGGCGTAGGTCCCTAGGAGGTGCATGGATTCACATGTTGCAATATTCTCCAGTTGGGCATGCACCATTCCTCATACATCTATTCATGTAGGCATGTACACTACTTAGGGTGATTAGGGTTAAAATTTCACCTTTCCAAATGGAGTGCTCCCTTGCATGAATTTAGATACATTGTAACCCTAAGTATTCCTATTCTATAAAGGAGATGAATGCCACACCACTATGTAGAATCTACTTACCATGGTATGAAAATCAACATGGTATTAGAGCACATTCATTGAAGTCTTCTAGGACATTTTGTATGGAGCGATGAGTTTTCCATGAGAGTGAGTTATTAGATAATTTTAGTGGGTGTGATTCTCTCACTTCAGTGATTGAAGAGATCCAAAGTTGTGAGAGGATGTAGGGTGTGATGCCCAAAGTGCTATAGTAATTGTAGTGGTGTATTTGATTTATTTTTCTTGGATAATTTTTTTGAATTTAGTGTGTTTGAAAGTTGTAGGTATGATCGGTGTTGATTTCAAAGAGTGTGACCGTCTAGAGGGTGCCTCGAACTTCACACTATAGAAATGCATATTGCAAATTCTATTGGAGGAGGTTGATGTTTGGAGTTTTGTGAATTTATATCTCTTACTGATGTTGCTTTCTTTGTCAAGCATAATTAAAAGCAGACCAAGGTGATGCAATTAACTTTTTATTTAGTAAAGGACCACTTGATATCTCACCTAGTATGAAGATAGCTAAAGATATGTATGTTGTCATTAGGGTGAAGGTAGAGAATGAAGAGTTCATGCCCATTGCTTTAAATGGGTTCTTCTATTCTTCAAACCCATCTATTTGGGGAGTTTATTCTCATGAAAATATTCCCACTTTTGAGAAGCTTCAAGATGATTTCATATAGAAGGAGACTAGACCAGAGACTATTTTGATTGGTGTGGAGGAGAGTCAAAACATAGCCTTCATTGAGAAAATGAGGAAAGGTGGTAAGAAAGGAGGACCAAGGAGGGGCCATAAGGAATATTTAGTTTCCTTGAAAAATGGAACGAAACACTTGAGTCATGTAAAGTGATTCAAGTGTCACAAACAATGCCACCATGCTTTTTAATGTCTTAAGAAGAAGGGTAAAAGAAAGCAATATCAACACCAACAATGTTTTTTACAAGGAGTGAAGAAGCTTCAATAGTGCATGAACTTTCATCTAGTCTTAAGATCACCTTCTCCATGGTTTTGTGCCTTGCTAACCTACACCATTTTTGATGTAAGGTGGTATCATGTGGATAGTGGAGCATCCGAACATAACAAATATGATGAATGTGATTTAAAACCTTGATTTAATTTTAGGCATTGTAGAATGATTTTGAGGTCTTTTGCGTACCCATTAAAAATCCATTTTTTAATTAAAATTCTTGTCCACTTTAAATAAAAAGTATAAGATATGGATTGGGAGAAAAATATTCCTTGCAACTAGTTGATTTATAGGTAATTGAATATGAGGAACATGATTCCAAGTTCAAATTATGTTGAGCTACCACCAAGTGTTCAATGTTGCCTTCAAAGAGATCCCTTTCCCATAACACTCAATAAAATCATGTTAGAAATTAAAAATAAACATGTAATCATGATGTACAACAATAAAGTCTTATGTTAATCAATTCTGTCTAAGCCTAATCAACAGCGAGCTAAAATCTATGGGAAATATCTTAGTACCCAAGCTTTCCCAAGGAGGAAAATGTTGCACCAAAAAGTCAGAAAACATCCATCAAAGCAATATGCACTCATTCCCTGATTACTTCACTCTTGCTACTTTTATACTATTGTATTTTCACCTCTCGAGAATTTTTTGGTTTGTTTGAGGCTTCACGAGACTTTCCCAATGTAAAACACATCACTAGCTCACTTGTTTTGCTGATATAGCTCCCTCATGAGTGTGTTTTTTCCTCTAGTTCATTTTTTTACTTGTGGCAGGGTCCAAAAAAAACCGAAAGGAAAAAATGTGTCATTGTTTTCTCTGTTCCACTATTGTAGCTTCCCAACTAGTGAATTTTGGCTTCCCATTTGTTATTTAGTTTGTAGTGCATTTGGAAAAGACCTTAAGGAAAAAACACATCACTTGCTTCTATGGTTTTCTTCTCATGTGGGCCTTGGCCAAACATACTTGCGGGAGCTTACGAAACTCTGTTATTCTTTTTGTTTTGGATTTTATTCCCCAGAACAAATTTTCCACATGTTCCTATATGGATTAAGGAGGCGAGTTGCAACACATGATAAAACTCAAACCGGGAGTCAGATAGATGTTTTTTCAGTTGCATTGGATCCAGAGCACTAGGTTTCAGCTAGTGGGGCCCCTTTTCTATCATTTAGTTGACCGAAAAACCATTTGTTGGAGTATCTCCAACACTAGGGTTTTGCTCAATGAGGTATTGTGCTATTTCTGAAGAGGATGTCGATTTTCAAGAACACTACGTTAGGTGTTTGTGGGTAGTGTATTCATGGGGGCATTAGCCAAATAGACTTTTGGGAGCTTACATATCTCTGTTATGCTGCTTGGTTTGGATTTTATGACCCCATACCAAATTGGCCATGTGTCCCTGAATGGCTTGATGAGGCGAGTTGCAACTTGCGATAAAACTCAAAACGAGACTTGGATGGATGAACCGTCAGTTGCATTGGATCTAGAGCACTGATTTTTATCTAGTGGGGCCCCTCTGCTATCATTCTGTCGACTGAAAAACTGTTTTTTGGAGTATCTTCGGCACTAGGGTTTTGGTTAATGAGGCATAGTGCAATTTCTAAAAAGGAGGTCGATTTTCAAGAATACCGTGTCAGACATTTTTGGGTAGTGTAGTCATCTAGGCCCTAGCCAAATAGACTTTTGAGAGCTTACAGATCTCCGTTATGATGCTCGATTTGGATTTTATACCCCTAGACCAAATTGGACACATGTCCTTGAATGCCTTGAGGAGATGAGTTGCAACTCATGATAAAAATCAAACCAGGACTCAAATGGATGAACCGTCGGTTGCATTGGATCCAGAGCACTGATTTTTAGCTGTTGGCGCCCCTCCTCTATCATTACATCGACCGAAAAACCATTTGTTGGAGTATCTCTGACACTAGGGTTTTGGTTAATGAGGCATAATGCAATTTCTGAAGAGGAGGTCGATTTTCAAGAACAAAGTGTTGAGAATTTTTGGTTAGTGTAGTCATGTGGGCCTTGGCCAAACAGACTTGCGGGAGCTTACAGATCTCCATTATGTTTCTCAGTTTGGATTTTATGCCCCTGGACCAAATTGGCCACATGTACCTGAATGGATTGACGAGGCTAGTTGCAACTCACGATAAAACTCAAACCGGGACTCAGATGGATTAAATGTTAGTTGCATTGGATCCAAAGAACTGAGTTTCAGATAGTGGGGCCCCTCCGCTATCATTCCGTCGACTGGAAAACCGTTTGTTGGAGTATCTTTAGTACTAGTGTTTTGGTCAATGAGGCATAGTGCAATTTTTGAAGAGGAAGTCAATTTTCAGGAACATTATGTTGGGGATTTGTGGGTAGTGTAATCGCGTGGGCCTTGGAAAAAATAACATGTGGGAGCTTACAACTCTCAATTATGTGGCTTGGTTTGGATTTTATGCCCCCAGAAGAAATTTTTCACATGTCCCTGAATGACTTGAGTAGGCGAGTTGAAACTCACAATAAAACTCAAGCTGAGACTTGGATGGATGAACTGTTAATTGCATTGGATCCAAAACACCAGGTTCCAACTAGTGGGGCCCCTCTGCTATCATTTCATTGACTGAAAAACCATTTTTTGGAGTATCTTCGGCACTAGGGTTTTGGTAAATGAGGCATATTGCAATTTTTGAAGAGGAGGTCAATTTTCAAGAACATTGTGTCGGGTGTTTGTGGGTAGTGTAGTCGCATGGTCCTTGGAAAAATAGACTTGTGGGAGCTTACGAAACTCCATTATGATGCTCGGTTTGGATTTTATGCCCCCATACCAAATTGGCCACATGTCCTTGAATGGATTGAGGAGGCGAGTTGCAACTCGCGATAAAACTCAAACCGATACTTGCATGGATGAACTGTCAGTTGCATTGGATCTATATCACTAGGTTTCAGCTAGTGGCGCCCCTACACTATCATTCCATTGATTGAAAAACTGTTTGTTGGAGTATTTACGACACTGGGGTTTTGCTCAGTGCTTATTACATATGTTTGAAAATATAACAAATTTTTAGGTTAGATATGGCATGGAATGGAAAGGCATGACAAGTGAAGGCAAGGAATGAAAAGGCATGGCAAGTGAAGGAAAGGAATGGAAAGACATGGCAAGGCAAGGCATGGAAAGGCATGGTTAGGAAAGGAAAGGAAAGACAAGGTAAGTGAAGGCATGTGGAAAGGCAAGGCATGGAAAGGCAGGTGAAGGCAAGGAAAGGCAAGGAAGGACAAGGCAAGGCAAGGCAAGGCATGACAAAGCAAGTGAAAGCATGGAAAGACATGGAATGGAAAGTGAAGGCATGGAAAGGCATGACATGGCATGAAAAGTGAAGGAATGACATAACAAGGCAAGGCCATGGTATGGCATCAAAAGATAAGGCATGACATGACATGGCATAACAAGGCAAGGCATGACAAGGTATGGCATGGAAAGGAAAGGCATGGAAAGGAAAGTGAAGGAATGGCATGGAATGGAAAGTGAAGGCAAGGAATGAAAAATGAAGGCAAGGAATGGCATGACAAGGCAAGTGAAGGCAAGAAAAGGAAAGGCATGACAAGTGAAGGAAAGGAATGTCAAGGCATGACAAGTGAAGACAAGGAATGGAAAGGCATGGAAAGGAAAGTGAAGGCAAGGGAAGGCAAGTCATGGAAAGTGAAGGCAAGTGAAGGCAAGTGAAGGAAAGTGAAGGTGTGAAGCATGTTGTCCAAGTCATGATAAATAATGTTGCGATTGGAAAAATGCAAATGGAGAGACAATCCACATTAGTTTGGATTCCATTTGAATCCCATCGCATTGATTTGATGTGGATAAGTTCACCTTGGATAAGTTCACCCTAGAGTTGGCCACCAAGGACATTAGAATTCTAGTGAATGTCCCCAAGGGGGGATTGACCATATAGAGACCCAAGCCAAGGTGTCTTGGCATACACATAGAGCCAAAACATATGCTTGACAATTTCATTGTTGTGATAGAGGGGACAATTGGGTTGCATAATTCCTAGATACTTCAGGCGCTAGCTAAGAGGAAGGCTACCTAGAATAAAAAACCAAGAAAAATCAAACTTTTAGGCTTAATGAAATACATACACATTGAATGTAGCATAATTATCCACTTAAAGGGTTGAGAACACATCCTCTAGAGATTTTTAAGCTTAGCATCAAGCCTAGATATAACACTGAGCCATTTATACCCATTTGTCGGTTTATATTTCTTAAAATGATCAGAGCCATTCCATCAATAGTGCTTCCACCACATTTTTGTGCTAATGATACCATTTTTTAGAAATAGGTTATCCATACTCAAATCCTACACCTTTTCTATTATAGTTATACCAATATCACAAGATTGAATTTGGTCTTGAGCATCATCCATGGATTTATGTAGATTATATAGGGAGATATGGGGGGCTGATCACTATATGGAGAAAGAGATTATTTAGAATTGAGAATTTTGAATTTCTTGTATTAGTCATAGAAGAATAACTCTTCTCACTAGAGTCGGAGAGGCTCTAATCAGTGATCAATGTTTATGGACCTTATGAAGATATGGTTCAATTTTGGGAATTATTTCTTTTAAATGCTTTTGTTAAAAATGAAAGAACATGGGCTATTAGAGGACTCAAGGTTAGCAAGAGTTATTTTATCACTTATCTTTTGTTTGTTGATTATATCCTTTTGTTCTATGATGGATCCTTGAGGGAAGCCTCTAAATTAAGGGATATTCTAAATTTGTATAATACAACCACTAGTAAGGAGATTAATATGTTCAAGTCTCTAATTTATTTCAATGTTATTGAGAAGGCTCAAGAGAGGTTATTGCTTCAATAATTTCATTTTCCCTTGGTATGTAATTGGATAGTGTGGAAAGTGGGTAATGGAGAGAGTGTAAGAATTGGGTAGACCCTTGGGTAGGCTATGAGAACTCTTATTGGTTTCCATATGACTTGATATAAAACTTGTAGGGAATTTTCATTTATACACTAGATCATGTGGTGGATCACGTGTCATAAACATATGGCATCAAAGGTAGATATTAACAAAATTCTTGGGATTTGCAAGAGAGAATTTAGCACAATGACAATGTTAAGTGGAACTTTATCTCATATTCATGTAAGGATTAGGGATGAGGAATATAGTTTGGTTTGGTCCGAGAATCCTATTCTATGATAATAGATTACAAAGCTAGGATACAAAGCTATGTTATGTAATGCACAATAAGAAAAAATCATGGTGGTGGAAGCCCCTTTGGAATATTAGAGCTCCTATGAAGACACATGTTTATATGTGGATGGTGTTGAGAGACAAGGTACTTCTTTGAGATCATTTGCAAAGGAGAAGTAAGCAAGGTCTTGACATGTGTTTACTTTGTAAGATGGATGAAGAGATTATCACCCATCTATCAGTGAAATGCACCTATGTTAGAGTGGTTTGGGATAAGGTGCAAAATATGGCTAGAAAAACTATTTGAACTTTGTACGAAGGAAAAAAGTACGTACTTGAAGTTGTTCTCCTATACATATATATGAAGTTTTCAACTATCCAAAATTGTCTTTGGAGAATTTGAGATTCCACGAGAGGGAATTGAGTTAGACATTGGAGATGATGAAAACATTGATAATCTTATGCTTATTCTTATTTACAATTGAGTTAGAGATGTAGGAGGAGAAAAATTAGTCTCTTTTTCTCCTTTATTCATTCTATTTTTTACATTTTCACTCATTTCAGGCACTAGGGTTTCCTGAGCATTCTTGAAGTCTAGGGTGTCAGGGTTTCTACTCTAAGGAGGTAAGGAGTTAGGTTTTGATGACAAACCCTAGCGTTGTACCTAATGATGAGGAAGATAAAAGGAGATGCCTTGCATGAGGCCAAGTAGGACTTGTTAGTGTGATATTTTCTTATTAGGACTCCACTAGACTAATTTAATGAAATGGATATGGCCTGTTATCCCCATTTTATGGGATAACTAAGGAGATCATGTCTCGAGGCCCTCAAGTTGTATATATGGAGTGTCGAGAGACTACATGACCAACAATGTCCACTTGCACATACAAAATGCCACTCTATCACCACATTCTAATCCATTTTCAGCACATCCACCACACTAGTTAGCTTCTGGAAGGAAGACGGGTCTTGATTCATGTGGTACAAGTTAGGTGTTATGGTAGGTACTCGCCCCAATATTTAAGGCATTTGAACATGTTGTATTTAAGCTACTTTTGATTATTGAATGCCTGATTGGACATTATGCCTTTGACCCTATTTCACCTTGGTGAGTGTCACATATTTCCTAGTAAGTGTCCAACCTTAGGGAAAGGTTTGCGAGTAGGGGTCCCTTAAAGGGGTTATTGTACCATTCTTGACCATACTTACCACTTTCCGCTCATTGCACTCCCATCATATTGTCATATTCTAGGTCCTTTGAATTAAGTGACCCAAGAAGGAAATGTACCTCATTTCATGGAAAGAAGGCGCTGAAGGTCCAGAGGGATTCTTGTTGGATAAAAAGATAAAATCCTAGATATAGACCTTACAGATGCTTCTCCCAGGGATCCCCTAAGAAAACAATGAAATGATTCTTTGTAAGAAAAGGGGGAACTAAAAAAAATAAATGATATTGAATGCTTAAGGGGTTTGTTGGAGGATGGGAGGTCTCATCACGAGTCTCCCTATCATGATAATGGGTATTTAATGGTATGAAATTACCATCATTTGGCCACCAAGCCATGGTAGTGGCTTTCACTTACACGACTAAGAGAAAGGGGGTCTCATCACGAGTCAACCTTCTCATTTCCGTGAGGTATTTTTGAGTGACACTGTCATTATCTAGACACCATGCCAAGACAATGGACTTCAAATCATTCCTTAAAACATGAAAGAAATAAAGAATGGAAAGAAGATGGGCTTGGAAAAAGTGCATTGCAAATGAAGGTTCCACACACCGTTTACAAAGGCACCCGTGAATGAGATAATACAAGCCCTTGTATGTCATGAAACTCAATGACCTATGAAGTCTAAACCCCTTCCACCTAATCATCCACTACATAACCTTGAAATTCCATCCTTAGGAGCATCCCCTACTTGAGGGATTTGGTCTACCCAATAGGACTCCTATGACACCACTCCCATACTTAAACTTGGTCAATTGTATAGGGTTTTGAGCATTTGTTTGATTTGATGAGGTAGTTTTGATGCACATGTTTAGGTTCCTTTCTTATTAGACATGGTTTATACTTGTCATGATATATTTGACTTGAGATCTTTGGAGGGCATACCCTTTTGTTTTGCAAGACCTTGATTGGTGGCCAATTTTGGGAGAACAAGCCTAGCTTGGGCTTCCATAGGGAAAGAATCCCACCTGATGGATGCCTAGGGCCGGCATGCCATATGATAGAGACATGAATTTGGAGGCATAGAAGACATCATGATGGACCTAACCTAGCCCCTACCACCTAAACGACTTTCCTAGGAGAGAAAAAACGTCACCTCCTTGAGGGTTGACATCATGAGGGGGATAGGGTTTGGTGGTGGATGGAGGTGCACATTGACACTTAGCATATTTTCACTAGATGAGGCATGGAGAAGACTTAGCACATGATGAGGAGGCTCAAAGAGCCCCCAAAAATTCCACATCTTCTCTAACAAGTTGCTCAAGTGCCAAAATGTCCCCTAAAGGGGTGACACCATCTTACTTTAGGATTTCTTTTGTGTAAAAGTGAATTTTAAGATGAATTGTTTAATATTATTTTGATGCAAGGGGTAAGATAAGGGTTTTGGACCCCTTATATTATGTTTTACCCTTGATAAGTGGACAAACTATGTGATAGACATTTTGTATAAATAGAGATCATGAAATCTCATTTTAAGACATAACTCTCCCAATGTGAAGAGCTAAGGATTGAAATTTTCGCTACCTTCAATATTTTTGTTCTCTTGTGATATGGTATGGTGTTCTCTTTGGTTATGGACTACATGATGATTATGCACTATATATTGGAGGTATTTTATAGCTATTTTTGGTGGTTTATCTTGACATGTTATGGTTTATCTTGTTGCTATTTATATTGGTAAGACATTTTACTTATTGCTATCATTTGTAATTCAAGCTCAAAAAATAAGTGCATACACCCCTACTTTATCTCCACCATAAATTTAAGCATAGAATTATTGTTTGAAAGGGTTTTCTAAGGAAGTATAAGGACATACACCCCTTAGACCAAACCCTATCTAGGCTACTTTCCTTGGGGAATAAGACGATTTATACCCCCAAGTACGTAGTAGCTCTAGATATTTACTTTATGACCCCATTAACCCATTAATCAAAGACACTAGTCATTGCATTGGAGAAATAAAACATTGCATTGATAAACGTGAAAAGTTGAAGTCTTGAAGTTCTCTCACTTGGATATTGTTCTTTGAGCCTTAGGCTATCTTGCCTCATTGAGGCGTCTCCTTTATCCCACTAAAAATTTATTTTGTAACCAAACTAACCTACAACCATTAGGGATGCAGAGATATATCCCTCTAAACCTATATAACTCCTAAACTAACCCTAGAAATCAACTATAACTTCTCCCTAACAAACTACTAACCCTAGCGCACTTTTTAAGCTAATTTAGTGTTATTTTTGTTGGTTAAATTTTATGTTATAAGGCTTAGTTTGTTACATCCATAAGGCTGATAAATATCATTGGAGTAAAATTTTTGTGATAGCCTTGCTTTTATGCTAAAGTCTTGCTCCTTCATTCTTGAGTTGAACTAGTCTTTACTAGCTTGTCTCTTGCTTATTCAACTATAATTTTAGCACTTATTTTGCAGCTCTTATTTTCTTTTACATGCTGATATATATCACTGATTGTTGCTGCAATTAGGGACAAAAATATTAAATTTCTTTTCCACCTAAAATACTGCATTGTGTACTTGGTTTTCCTTTTGTTTCAGGCATGTATTTTCTCTTGGCAGGTCACTCAAAGAATTGGCAACCTCAAGCAACCCTCAAGACTAATTACCAAGTTCCATTTACCATCTAGAAACTTGACCTTTAGGGGAATCCATTAATACATCATATTTTCCATCTCAATCCCCCTAGGGTCACTAAGATTCCCCACTTGAGGTGACTTCCTCACCTCTAAAGTGATGGGAACACCTTCCTAAGGTGACAATGGGTTGCTGCTCTCTAAGTTGTCACCATTTTGGTGGTTGGGTCAGGATTTTCCCAACCTAAAAGTTGTGCGATAAAATGGACTACATATCAAACTAGGTAGTCAATGTCAACACTCTTTGTTAACCTTTTATGGTTCCCTCTGATAAAGGTCTATGGTGAGACTAGCACTGGAACAACTAGTTTAATGAAAAAAGTCAATGTTGGTAAGGGCCAAGTGTAAAGGAGGAGACTAATTAACAAAATTAAATTCAAGTTGGAAAAAGATATGTAAAGGAAGAACAAACCACCATACAAGGTTAGATCACCTTCAAAGAACCATCATAGGGTAGAGTAACATGAAAGTTAAAGTTTTTTTGGCTCCATTTTACCCCACATTGAAAAACAAAATGCCCTATATAATTAAAGCACGGTTACCACCATTTTTAATTATTCACATCCAATTAATGATCCAAGGGAGAAAATGCCCTATGAATGTTGGATAAGAATCCAACTTATCCAAATAGTAGGCAAATATAAATAAATTAAATAGAAGGGGCAAAGCCTTGCTAGGAAAACTATGTTTTTTATAAAGAGCCACAAAACAAGGGTTAATATTTCCAAACTTGATAAATTGCAAGGAACATTCCACAAGTTCATTATATTCAAAGGAAACAAAGGGAAAGGATGCCCAAATGGTGAGCGATTGAAAAAAACTAGGGAAAAAACAACACAATGGATCCTTCAATACTATTGATACGTCGTTCTCCATCCAGATTACAAAGTTGGTCCACTTTTTGTTTTGTAACATTTCTTTATCAAAATGTGTAGGATGCCAACCATATTTGTCCTCCTGTCAAAACATGGCACATGGACAAGTTAAACTAATAAATATGTAATCATTTACTTTTTTCTAGGAAATAAAAAAATATCATTTCACATAATAAATAAACTTACAAAGGTGTAGATCAAGGCCTGTAGACTTTTTTGGGCATTGTGATGTGTGGCACGGAGTTTTTCAATCCTAGCTTTGGAGGCCTTTTCCTTAAACATACACTAAGTCAACTTAACTATGCACAAATAAAATATAAAAATCGTTTAAGAAATTTGATATAATATTATGAGAAAATTCAAATACCTGGGTACTCTCCTCACTGGAATTCCTCCATGCATCCAAATTCTCATATGATTTTACAAGTTCTTTCTATACTTTTAAAATGACATTAATTGGCCTTTTTTTGAGCCTTTGCTCAGGCGAATTTTTTTTTATCTTCTTTGTTTGGCTACACCTGAATATCTTGAAATTGTGATACATTTGTCTTTTCACCTTTTTTTACTGACCAACCTATGCCAAATTCAGACTCCATATCTTGAATTACAACTTTCTGTAGGTGCATTGGTATCTTTGAGAACAAAAAATGGAGATGGTCTTTGAACCGTTGAAGGAATGATTCCTTCAACCTGTTCATAAAAACCTTCCCAGCATTTGACATTTTGATTTCACCTGAAACCATGTCATATTATATCCTTGTATCATAGTTACCAATGCAAGATCCAAAACATGGAGGGGTGGAAGAGGTTTGGGTCCCAGGAGTGGCTTCAACATTGGAGGTCTCCCCTCAATGTTCCAAATTATTAGAGGTTATCGTCAATGATTTCCTCCTTGATCTTCTACTCGATCCAGGAGTGGTTGAGGAATCAATTGATTCCCTTTGATAGGGTTGATTTTCTTGCAATGTTTCAGGGTTGTTAGCGGATCGTTTTTCTATGTAGCTTGCAAGCATTTTCAAGTCTACACCATCAATTTTTTTAATGACCTCCATCCCCATTATCGAAGCCAATAACTCTTTCTACTAGTTAGTCTCATGTCCCTAGATATATAAAATACATTTTTTGTTTTAAATTTTTGAATAAAAAAAAAAATCTAATAAAAAAATAAAAAAATTGAGACAATCAGAAATCTATAAATTGACAATGACTTACCTCATTATGGCTAGAATCTACTTCCTTCCCTCTGCTTGACATTTTCAAAGGTGCTTATTTCTTCTCCCTTCTTCTTGGTTTTTTCTCTCTCTTATAACAAGGATAACCAAATTTCAAACACAACTTTATATTACAAAATTGTTTCAAATACAAAGTGTACAGATTATTCCAAAGAAGGTAGTGATTGTGAGAGCAGAGATGCTTTCTCAACTAAGTCCTAAGAAGGTTTATGGTGGCCATGTAAAATAATATTGTTAATATAAGTCGCCCATGCTTTATTTATGCTAATGTTGCAATATATTAGACCAAAAAACATGAGGAAATTTATAGATCAAGAAGCCCAAATCTAACAGTTGTGAAAGTTGATAATTTTGTTACCTGAAAATTGTGGAAATGGAACTTCATGCTATAGTGATCTTTGATATAAGAGCTCATTCGAAATGGAAATCATGGAAATGCAAATGGAACCTCCATTCGACCTCAAGAAATCTCTGTTTTCCCACAGGAAACCCCCAAACCATGATTTGGTTGCACCCTATCTCCATTCGCTCTCAGGAAACCCCCAAACCATGCTTTGGTCACACCCGTCATTTGAAAATGATTTTTCCTTTCCTTTCCCGCAATATTTTCTTATTTTTTGGTTTGAGATATTAACCAATGCTAAATTTGGCACAAATATACACCAAATTTAGCATCGACTTAGGGAAAAAAACATAATGTATTAGGGGTGCAAGAGTGGGTGAAAAAAACACCTAGAGTAGCGCTTAACCAATGGAAAAAAAATGCCTAGAGTAGCGCTTAACCAATGGAAAAAAAATGCCTAGAGTAGCACCTAACCAGGTTTTGTATTTATTGGGAAAGCTAAGTGAGTGACTACTTGTATGGAGATGGCTAGGAGGAAGATGGTATGACATGTTTATATACTCTAGGTGTTGGCCCTCGCCCAAGTTTTGAGGAAACATTGGTCGGGTTTGACCTCTTTTTGGACATCGACAGGCTGGTTGAAGATGGAGCGCTCGGGCGGAGCTGAGATCGCGGGATCTCACTTGTTTTGTGATATTGTGGAACGAGCATGGGGTTCTTAGGGTTTTGTAACAGATTATGGGATTTTGGCCCATGGGTTTACCCATGATTAGGCCTTTTCGTAAATATATAAAAAAGTAAATATTGTAAGGTAGAAGTAGCGAAGTGTGCTTAGTGCAAGCGAAGTAATAGTATGTAGCTAAGTTCACAAGTGGATAAGTGCAAGAGGCAAGTAGTTCTGAGTTGCTTAGTGCAACCGACCATGTATGTAAGGCTCTGTGGCTCATAGAGGAGTTTTCTCTGTGCCTTGACCTGATTTTGGGAAGGTGGATCTAGTCAACAGATCACCTGTCCAGTGCGAAAATTGGCTCTGTGTCTTGGTGCACAGGAGCAGACGAATGTAAGATATTGAAGACTAATAAATAAGAAGAAGTAGTTGGTCGACGTAGCCCCACACTGGGTTGAACCACATATATCACGTGTTGATGACTTTCTTTGTGCTATAATGTTTATGCTGTGAATTTGCTTAGTGCATGGAATGTTATGAATGATAGATAGATCTATGAATGCTTGTTTCTTTGTTTATGTTGAATGTGTTAGATCTAACTTTTGATGCTAAGTGCAACGTATATTTTATCATTTTTACTGCATCGATCTATACTTAGGGTTTGATTTGCAAGGTGAATAAAGATAATGAATTAATGCGCATTGTTCCTAAGTACTTTGCGAAGTGTTATAATCATAGATCTGTGTCCCAGCTTGGTTACAGACACTTGAGTCCTGTAACCCCCCCTGCTTTTACCTCGGGTGAGACTGCATCTACTTCACAGGTGTTACCGAAAGGGCCAGTAGTTAGGGTTTTGTTGGTGTGTTGTTGAAGCAATGAACTCTGGGTCTGCCCCTATGCCAACAAATGGTTCTGTTGCCAGGACCTGAAACTGTGATTGCTGAGAATTGAAAGAAAAGAGAATCTTTGTGTGTAGATTTGCTGCTGTAGTGTGGAGTATTCTACTTGACTTGTGAATCTCTGTGCTAAGAAAGAAACCCGATCTGAAGAAAAGAGGTAAGATCTTGAAAGAGGTAAAGCTTTATGATTTGATAAGAATAAGATAAGTAGAATTTTTTGTTTTGAAAGCATGAATATAGGTATGTTTGATAGATTCTGTCCTAGTCTAAAAGCTAGGGTACAGTTAGAAGAAAGAGTTGATCTGAATAAATTTGATAGAAATAGAGAAATATATGTTATTCCTATGCATAGAAATAAGTTTTGGACTAATAAGTGGATGCAGGAACCTAGAAAGAATTTTTGCAGATTGCAAGTCCATCATTGTGATCCTAGTGCGCAGTACAGGAGAGGTTGTGGGACACTTAAGAGAAAGAGAGGATTGAAATTATGTTATAACTGTAGAAGACTGGGACATCTTGCTAAGGAATGCCCTGGTGCAGGTCCTATTTGTCTATGTTGTAAAATTGTTGGTCATGAAGTTGAAGACTTTCCAAGGATGATTGCTAAAGTTGAACAAATGAATAAGAGCATGTTCGAGAATCATAAAGAGAAAGAATCAGAGAAAGATCAGACTATGTTAGTACAGTTAAAATAAGTAATGGATGATCACAAAGATGTCAGTTTATCAGAGATCTTGAATGAAAAACAATGCATAAGTACAATAATAGGAGACTTCGACATAGACTGTGTCCTAGATGAGGAAACATGAAACACAAGTGAATATTATGACAAAAATCACTTGGGAAATTTTGGGGAAGCCTACTATGGTACCTTCACTAGGAAGGATAGGCGTGTTCATAGGAAAGATAGTAACCCTATGTGGAAGAGTTACTAATGTACCTGCTATCATCCATGGTGTTAGTGCTTTGTAATTTGCCTAAGGCTCTGGAGGTAGTCACATAGGCAACATCAAAACCACTTTGAGTCTTGGATCTAGCCCTCCAAGACTCAGAGAGGGATCTCTCTATCTGATATATCTTTATTTGGAATAGGATATTAGGCTAGCTATACTATACATGGGTTCAGAGTTTGGATTTTTTAATTGGTTTGGTTGGAGCAGGAGAAAAGGGCCATTGGGAAATGGAGTCACAATCAGAGATATAATAAAAAACAAATTCTACAGACAACCTTATAGGGAAAGGTAGGAAAATCACTGGATTCTTCATAATCTTGAGGTATGGCAGAGGGGGAAAATGTTAAGAAGTCAAATTAAAGACAGAGCAGTAAAGAATTCTACGTTTAACTTTCAGTGGAAAAACATTGACATTGTTTTAAGATGGGAACAGGTTGTTTTTACACAAATCTTGATCTTAAATCTCTTTAAAACAATAGAGAAGAGAAACATATATGAAAACAGAGGAAAACAAAATCACAATGAGAAAAACTTCACTAATGGATTTGACATAAGAATCCTGTAACTGCTGTGACTGTATTATTGGATTGATGAAATACAGAAAGATCTGTGAGATTTGATACAAGATTAAAAATGGTCCTTGACTGATCCCCCCTATTCACCTTGAAAGCATAGGCTTTATAGCCTTTACATAAAAAACAAAGATCCTATTAAACAGGAACTGAAATACTAAAAATAGTACAAGATCAAACAGTTTCCACAAAAACAGGATCAGATCCTATATTAAGGGGCCAAAATCCTATCAACAATGTCACTTTCAAATTATTTCTTTGAAATATGGGCAATCCTAGCCAAAAATAAAAAAAACCCCTAAAAATATTGAACTATCCGCCATGAGGAAATGGGTCAAACTTATACAAAAAAGGGGGTCACTCAGACACATGTTTATCTTCAATGCTGACACCTAGGAAAAAACTGAATGAGGTTATTGTATATGAGTATGTTTTGGACACAAACATCTTTTGGCTTTGCCAAATTCACCTCCATATCGCCGAAACAGCTCCCGCAAAATCATGACTGTAACAGAAAAATCAGAATTCTGGCAAAATAGGGCTCGAAGATGGATTCAATTATCCATGCTCATGGAACCTGTGAAAACACTGAGAGAGGTTTTTGTTATTCATCCT
>JASDQU010010887.1:16734-27541 GCA_032191745.1 Picea mariana | reverse complement strand
ATCAGACCCAGGTAATTTAAATTGTGTATTTGTTTTATTTTGCTATAAAATTTTATTATTGTTGATAAATTTATATGTGAATGTGCTCAATTAAAGGAATATTTGAATTTTACTATTTTTCTCAATTAAAAGAAATTAGTGAATTTTCTGAAATCAATACTGTTACAATTTATGTAATTATTTGACGTTAAATCTATTCGGCCCCTACAATGATCAAGAAGAGTCCATGAGCATAGTTTCTCTTTTTTGTGGCAAGCTTGTTAAAAAATTAAATAGAGGCTATGAGCATAGTTTCTCTTTTCTGTGGCAAGCTCGTTAAAAAATGAAACAGAGGCCATGAGCATATTTTTTTCCTCTCTGTAACAAGCTCGTTAAAAAATGAAACAAAAATCTGGGGATTGAACTCGGAGCCTTGAGAATATTTATTTTCTTGTGTCAAGCTCATTAACAAATGAAACAATCACCTCTCCTGTCAGGTCGATACTTTCGCCAGATCTCATAGATGTCGAGTCGAGTCTTTCATTAGCTCTCGTATTTGAACCTTCATTTCATCCACCTGTATCCTTTTTCTCTATCTAGTATAGAAATTGGTGACAACCTCAAAGTCGATGAATGAATTGAAGCTTTGGGGGGGGGCATGTCTCCAGCCTTTGATGATCATTCTGGAGTTAAGCCACTAGATTTTAAAGCTGGGGGCATACCGAGCTTAGTCTTTGTTCTTTCTCACACTCGTAAAAAACATGAGAATGAATTGGGTAAACTTTTATCTCTTTTTCGGACCCACTTGGATACACAAAAAAGGAACCCCTTGGAGTTGTCTTTAATCTCTTTTTAGACTCTCTAAACATGAAAAGATTTCCAAGTGATCTTGCTTCCTTTTCCACTCATTAAAAGGTTTGAAAGGGCATCTATCGAGTGATAATTTATCTCTTTTTCGGCCTCACAAGACTAACATTACAAAAAAGGACAACACTAGAGTCATCTTTAAGTTATTTTCAGACTCTCTAAACATGAAAAATCATCGAGTTTACCTTCTCTGGACTCGCTAAAAATATCATACATTGAAGGCCCCATACGGGACCGAACCCTTACTTCTTCCAGTTCGTTAATAAAGGGAAGAGGAACTTACTGAAGGTGAGTTATATCGAGTATGTGTTACCCTCCTTGAGCTCATTAAATTAAAAAGAGGTACTCATCTATCTGGATGGGGGAAAAATTGAAAGAAGCAAGGAAAAAAGTTTTTGAGAACACTACCAGTAACTCTTATGGTCTCCCTTGAACACGACACTTTGTATTTGCACACATTTCAATACGCTGAACCTCTGCTAAACCAATCCTCTGATTTTTATTACTCCTTTGGGTCACCCGACGAAAGTCACAGTGTCCACTCCATCATCATGTTTTGGTCCATGTCATGTTTCTGTTGTTGTGCCTCAGTGTTCAAGGGAAGTATCTGCCTCGAGAGTCAGCCAACACAAATATCTTGTTTCAATACATATGTCAGTCCATGTTCATTTGATCCACCTATTACATCTCTATGTCAGTTTCATGTCATTTATGGGGGATACATCAAGGCCCTCCTTCGACGAGTCTATTCCTATCGACTTTAGTACATTATCCAGGAGCTAGACTTAGAAACTAGTTAGTACTTTGGGACCTGCATGCCTCAATGGCAGGCCTCCTCATGTACGACAGTAGGTTTACATCATTGACCTCTGATCGAATGATTCCATGGATGTTCGACTTCTTCTCATCTATTCAAATTTGCTGGAATGTACTAGGGTACCTTGGGAATCATTGACATCAATAGTGATTTCCCTCACGCTTGTTAACGGTTTACATCATTGACCAGTAATCAAGTGGTTTCTGCCATGTTTGACATTAGGACATATATTCACATGGTTAGATATATACTACATCAGAATTGGTAAGAAGACCCTGGGTTGAGTCATTCACTCTGATATATACTTTACCCAGGTTGTGATGGAGTTTCTTTTGAATATTGACACATATACTGTCACATAGATCCACTTTGTATTGGTGTGTGGCGATGTCTTGTCATCTTGTAGGTCCACAGTGTATTTTTCGTGGCTACAATCAGTTCATGTCATGGAAGTATAGATCCACATTGTATTTTTAGTGGCTATACCTTTTTGTCAATATAATTATGGATCCACAGTGTATTTTATGGTGGCCATACTTGAAAAAGTTTTTATCACTCAAGCATAGGTATGCCATCCTTGGGTTTGAAACATGTCATAATATTTGTTTGATGGTTATGTGCAGCCTTTTCCATCCTCTCAGCATCCATATCCTTGCTTGAAAAAGTCTACAAAGTACTTTAGTCATCATCGTCTTCTGACTTCGCACTTTGGGAGGCAATCTATTACACATCAAAATTACTCACTTCAATAGTGTCATAAGTGTCATCATTACAAGTGTTGTAAGTGTATCATCTTGTCCGCAAGTGTCGCATATTGATCAAAAGTGTCGCAAACATCATACTGCCATATTTCCTATGTTGTGCCTCTAACAACATCATAAGGACACTTAAGACACCTCAAAGATTGGTTTTGAAGAGGAGAAATCACTTGACAAGGAGTATAAGCCTTTTGCCACTGAAAAAACTACTTAAAAATTATTTTTGGAAGGCAGCGCTCCCTTACCCACTGTTAGGGAGTGCCGACGCTCCCTATCCTTCTTTGGGGAAGCGTTGAAATGCTTTGTGCACCCTTTTGGGGGAGCGCTACCCTTCCTGAGTGAATTTTGGTTTGTTGAGATAAATCAGGGAAGAATCCCCTCAATCTCTGAAGTTGGTTGGATTCAAATATGAGTTCAAAGAATGATATTAGGGAAGATCCATAACTAAAGGAGAGGAATCCTCAACTTATCCCAAATATCTCTCAAGTGGTTAGGCCTCTCCAAGTTTATATAAGGAGGCCTTCTCATGGTGAAAGACACATGAAAAGATTGGAAGTATGGAACGTATGATATGATAGGCAACATACAATATATGGAGATTGACAATTACACCAAACTTATGATCCCATAAGTGAGATTTCATTGAAGCATAATCAATGTAGATTACTTGAGTAAAGGTGTTGGACAAGGAGAGCTAGAAGAAGTTGTTGCACCTTCATCAGAGGATTGTAAGTACTCTTCATTTGTTCTCATTAATATACATACATGCTTGGCCTGTTTCTTTCAAGTTTATGTTTGTTCCACGTGAACTTGTCTTCATTAGATAGATATGTATTTGAGATAATCTCAGTGGAATAGGAAGCTTGTTGTATTTTTGTTTGTTCTATAGGACCTATCGAGGAGCTTGGGATTAAATCTTAGCTTGGACTTTGCGAGGAAAAATGACATTTAAAAAGGTACATTTTTCTTCTTCCTCTTCATTCATTAGCTTAATTAGATCTAAAAGGATGTAAATGACCAATGATAACACCCTTTATGTCTTGTTTTTAGGGGTCTAGATACCAAGAGGGAATCCAATTGTCCATAGGAGGATTCACCTGTAAAAAGGAGGCAAAGGTATGAATGGCCTTTGAAGAGGACAACTAAGTGGCATGTTCAGAAGTTGTTGGCCAGAAGGAAACAACAGATGTTAGAAAGGTGGTTGAGGCATGTTGAAACCCTCATTGACGAGGGAAAGGGATCCGACAAAAGTCTCATAGACTGCCAGGTGGGAAATGTGAAGAGGCCAGGTGACCTCGTAAACTGCCAGAAGGGAAGAAGAGACATCGTGAATTGCCAAGTGGGAAAGGGAGGAGATATGGGCTCACCTAAGAGTTCATGTCAACAACGGGTGTTGACAGATGGATAAGAGGTAGAAGAGAATCCATATGAAGATTCATGTGAAGTTGTAAGCCGCATGAATGAAGATGATGACAAGTTGGAAACTTTCATCACAGAGGAGAAGCATCAGAGGAGCGTTCTGATCATTGGAGGAGTCAAGATATTCCTACCAAGAATCCAAGGAGAGGCTAGCATGGATGTTGTGGATGCGAAGGAGAAGTAACAGATACTGAAGTCTGTCTCGACAGAAGAGGAGCAACCAGTTAAGTTACTCACTTAGTGGGAGATAGAATTAAGTGCACTCGAGGATTGGTTGGACAATCCAGAATCAGAAGGTGGCTACTAAGAGATATCCATGCCAGAGGAGACACACCAGCACAAGTTGCAACTGGAGGAAGTTGGAATAGAACCAGCCAAAGAACTGACAGGGGTCAATCTTTCAGAAGAGGTAGCTGAACAACAGTTCAGTGGTGAAATTTCAGAACTAGAATCTGCAGTAGAGTGACCAGTTAGTGTCACAGAAGATGAAAATAGCATGGGAGGTAAAGATGATACACCCATGAGGTGACTTGAAGATTTGCATCTCAGCAGACTGCAAAAGAGGATCCAACCAATTGAGCAACTGGATGAGGTGATTGAGGAGATAAGGAATTTGATGTTGGGGTCAGCAGAAGAAGCGGTCAGAAAGGAGAATATGGAAATAAAGGAACCTGCATGAGATGCAGAAAATATGAAGGAACAGAAGCAACAAAGCAGGGGAGTTGAAAGACAANAGGAGCGTTCTGATCATTGGAGGAGTCAAGATATTCCTACCAAGAATCCAAGGAGAGGCTAGCATGGATGTTGTGGATGCGAAGGAGAAGTAACAGATACTGAAGTTTGTCTTGACAGAAGAGGAGCAACCAGTTAAGTTACTCACTTAGTGGGAGATATAATTAAGTGCACTGGAGGATTGGTTGGACAATCCAGAACCAGAAGGTGGCTACTAAGAGATATCCATGCCAGAGGAGACACACCAGCACAAGTTGCAACTAGAGGAAGATGGAATAGAACCAGCTAAAGAACTGACAGGGGTCGATCTTTCATAAGAGGTAGCTGAACAACAGTTCAGTGGTGAAATTTCAGAACTATAATCTACAGTAGAGTGACCGGTTAGTGTCACAGAAGATGAAAATAGCATGGGAGGTAAAGATGATACACCCATGAGGTGACTTGAAGATTTGCATCTCAGCAGACTGCAAAAGAGGATCCAACCAATTGAGCAACTGGATGAGGTGATTGAGGAGATAAGGAAGTTGATGTTGGGGTCAGAAGAAGGAGCGGTCAGAAAGGAGAAGATGGAAATAAAGGAACCTGCATGAGATGCAGAAAATATGAAGGAACAGAAGCAACAAAGAAGAGGAGTTGAAAGACAACTCCAGGAAAAAGTTTGGGATCTAGGAGGATTTCAATAGAGTTGGGAAGCTCATGAGAAAGATCTCATGATTTTCATAGCCGTGGAGTATGATGGAGGAGCATCGCTCCACCTCATCATGCACCAACCGATTAACACGTGTGGTGCACATTCAAGAAGGGGAGAGGCATTGCCCTCTCATTTTGGCCTTGAGAATCTAATTGTGATCGAATTTAATCTTGACAAGATGGAAGAGCCATGTTGTTCTTTCACATAAGATGGAGATAAGGTTGCCATTAAGTGGTTGACGGTAGGAGGGATCTACATCCGATTTGGAGTATATTTCCATCATTGCAATTTTCCCATTAGACATGCATTTTTAATGGTGATTTGACACCACTAGTTTAGCTTGGAGGGAAGCCCATCGAGCCCCTCTTGTATAAATATTTGTATTGTATGCCCGGGAGAAAAGGGATGGAATTTGATGAAAAATTATTGTAAGCCAATTTAGGGAGGTTGATGAGAGCCGAGACTTAGTCACAGTCCGGAGTCACACATTTGTAATTTGATATTCTACCATTAATATAAAAATGACAGTTTTTCATGTTATCAATTTCTAGTAATGGATATTTTGTGATGAATGTCATTTGTATGCATTTGAAGTGTAGATGAATGTTATAAATCGTTTGCAGGGAATTGTAATATGTTTATAACATATTACAGTGAGATATCATTTTCTATCTGTGAGTGTGTCAGATTAGGTCTGGTTCTCTACATTAAGTGCAAGGAGTGTGCAAAAGAGAGTGGAAAATCTGTGAGCTGACACAAGGAGTGCGTGTCTGAACTCAGTGGAGTCAGAAGAGAAACTGTTAGGAGGGCATACCAGGTTAATTCACAGGCTCAAGAGAAAATTTCAAGGTGGTTAAGTACCTTGGAAATAAAGACTATGGAGGAGGAGACACAGTCCAGAGTTACTAAACACTATGAAACACTCTGCCAGGAGGTCATAAAGCTAGTGTGAGAGCATACAAGACCAACACGATTAGAAGTGTTGGAATTTTTAAGATAACCCCAAGGTTGTTGAACACTCTAAGGAAGGAAGGATTTGCGAGAGTGCATCGACAAAGGAAATGATATGCCTTAAAACCTTCAGGAAGGCTAAGGGAGAAGACGTAAAAAACTTGAGTCGAGTGCAAGGAGTGTGCCCAGGATATTGTAATTTTATCTTACAAAGATCAGGAGGAAGGGCGTTAAGTTTTCAGGAGGGAAAGAGAAAGTCCACTGAAGGACGTAGAGGAATGGGGAACCTTGAAAGGTTTTCAAGCCAATAAAAGTCCCAGAAGAGTCTGCGTAAAAAATATGCAAGTAGTGCAGAAGGAGTTAGAGAATAGCCTAAGTCTTGAAAAGGGAAGAAGTGCACTAAGTGTGCAAAGGATCCGAGGAATTTCTGAAGTCTCGAAGGCCGTAGAATCATCCATCGTACAGATAGATAGGTGGAAGAAGATCCAAGACTTCAAGGAATACAACCTCAGAAGAATTGCTAGGAGAACAATTCAACTTCACAAAGGGATAAGTCCAGTGTGATTTTGGACCACTAGATCCAAGAGGACATGTGGTGAAGATCCACATATTTTGGAGGAAGAACCCTTCTAAGAAAATTCAAAGAGGAGGATACTCAAAGAGCTAGGAGACAAAGCCATCCTAGTCATCCATTGATATAGGACACATGGTGAGAAATAAACACTTCGCTGATTCAAAAATTGGGAAGGACAAAATTGAGAGAAGAGAGGACTCGTGAAGTCCGAACTCATGATTTGATCACATCCGTTGAGTGCAAAGAGAATGTGGACTGTAGATTTGGTATTGCAGGATTCTTCGATTCATAAATCGGAGAAAGGGGAGTAAGCAACTCGCAAAATTTCCGAGGCACAGAGTCGGGAAGAGAGTTGGCCCATGGTTGTAGTATGTGCTCACATCAAAAGGGGGAGCCTAGCCTATAAATATAGTACTGTTGGAATGAATATTTGAAGAATTTTGAGAAGAGGGTCAGCGGGTGCCACACAACCTTCGCCGAAAAGGTGCAAGGGCCTGTATCAAGTTAAATTGGTTCTCATTAGGAGCCTGACGAGTCATTCATCTTGGTTATTTGAATGATCCTATACCGAGAGGTCAAGAAACACAAAAAGAGAGGAGAAGGGGGTGGCGTTTGTGCCATTACACATGTACATATGATATTTTTATTCACGTGTTCAAATTTATATTCAATGTTCGTATTCAAATTTATATTCAATGTTCAATAATTTTCTTGAGAGATTTGAAGTTAACAAGTTCTTGTCTTTGTGCAGGTTTTTTGGTATGTTGAAATTCAAGATGTAAATAAATCAATCCCTTATGAATTTGGTACAATACATGGGACACGAAAAATGCATTTAGTTAAAACAAAACACTATCAAAATGTGTTTGCATTTGATATAAGAAATGAGTCTTGTTTTTGTTCAGTTTGCATAGAGGACACAAAATCCATAGAGATTTGCGAAAACAAAAATGTAGAATATTTTAAATCTTGGAGACATACCAAAATTAATATAAAAGGAAAAATTCCACTTGAAAGATCAGAGGAGATTGAATCAAATGAAGCTATAGTGTCATTATATGGCGATAGAGTTTCTGATCTTGTTAGAGAAGGTAATTCTTATGTTTAAATTTTTTCAAATAACTTGTAGATGTACTTGTGTGATAATCTAACACGAATTATTTGTTGTCCAATATATCAAACTATTTGTAGGAGATGTCTTTGTCATGGTTGCACCTGTAGACAACACTGAAAATGTGAAATATTGTTTGATGTGGCACACAGAACAAAAGATGAGGTTATTAGAAGATTTTGATGATAACGGTTTTATATATGAAAGAGGATCCATCACATTGAAAGGATAATTTTTTCAAGAAACCCATCAAACTGATACTCATGTTCACTTTCAAGAATACTAGTCAGATATCATAAGTTGTCAATATAGTCATTTGGTATGTGCAACGTGCATAAAGTTAATAGAATTTCAATCAAGAAAAAAAACAAAAGTTAGAAAAAGGAAAATGTCAAAAGCCGATCATGAACGAATAATTGAAGATGGAATACCATTACGATTTATTTAAAAAAGTGACATGTACATTAGAGAATATTATATTTTGCACTGAAAGTACACATATTTATGAATATCGAGGATTCTAGAATCATTTCTAGTTTAGTTTACTTTCATAGTCCATTCAATTAAGAAAAGTTATATTTTTAATGAATTATAAAGTTTACCAAGCCTTATTTACAATTTCAGGGAATAACTTATAAATTGTATCTAGGGAACCTAAATTGACATATACTTTGGATGATCGTTGTCCCTCGACCAAGTTTTGGGGAAACATTGGTCAGGTTTGACCACTTTTTGGACTTTGACGCAGTGATCAAGGAAGGAGCACCCAGGTGGAGCTGAGATAGCGAATCTCACTTGTTTTGTGGGATTGTGGACCCAACATGGGGTTTTTAGTGTTTTGTAATGAGTTAAGGGATGTTGGTCCATGGGTTTACCCATGATTAGACCTTTTTGTAAGCGATGTAAAAGTATAAATAATAATGTAATGTAGTGGTAGAGAAAAGAGAAGAAGGGGAATGTAATTGGATAAATGTAAGAGGAAATTAGTTCCGAGTTTCTTTATGCAACAAAACATGTATGTAAGGCTCTGTGCTTGACATAGGAGTTGGATCTATGCCTTGACTTGATTTTGGGAAGGTGGATCTAGTGCTTAGTGCGCAAATCACTTGTCCAATGCAAATCTTGGCTTTGTGGCTTAGTACAAAGGAGTATATGGATGTAAGATATTGAAGCCTAATAAAGAAGAAGAAGTAGTTGGTGGAAATAGCCCCACACTGGGGTGAACCACTTATATTCTGTGTTGATGGTTTTCTTTGTGATATGATGTTTATGCTATGAATCTACTTAGTGCATTGGTTGTTATATATGACAGATAGATCTATGAATTCTTAGTGCTTTACTTATAATGAATGTGATAGATCTAACTTATGATGCTAAGTGCGATGTGTATTTAGTCATTTTTACTGCACCGCTCTATCTTTAGAGTTTTCTCTGTGATGTGAATAAAGTTGATGAACTAATGCATGTTATTTTCTAAGTACTTTGTGAAGTGTTATAATCAGATATCTATGTCCCAGCTAGGTTACAGACACCTGAATCTAGTAACCCCCCTACCTCTACCTCGGGTGAGACTTTTCTTTCTTCATAGGTGTTTCCGAAGGGGCCGGTAGTTAGGGTTTTGTTGGTGCACTATTGAAGCATTGAACCATGGGTCTACCATTGTGCCAACAAATGGTTTCATTGCTAGGACCTAAAACTGTGATTGCTAGGAACTAAAGTAAACAAAAGAGAATCTCTGTGCATAGATCTGTTGTTGTAGTGCACAATATTCTACTTGAATTACGAAGCTATGTGCTAAGGAAGAAACCCGATATGAGAAAAGAGGTAAGATCTTGAAAGAGGTAAAGCTTTGTGCTTTTATAAGAGTAAGATAAGTGGAATTTTTTTATATTGAAAGCATGAACTTAAGTATGTTTAATAGAGTCTGTCGTAGTCTGAAATATCGGGCCAACACGAAGAAAGAGTTGATCTAAGTAAGGCTAACATAAATAGAGAAAGATATGTTAATCCTATGCATAGAAAGAATTTTTGGACTAATGAATGGATGGAAGAACCTAGAATTTTTGTTTGCAGATTGCAGGTCCAGCACTGTGATCCTAGTGCCAGTACAATAGGAAGAGAGGATTAACCCTATGTTATAACTACAGAAGACCGGGACACCTTGCGAAGGAATTCCCTAGTATAGGTCCTATTTGTATTTATTGTAAAATTTGTGGTCATGAGGTTGAGGATTGCCCAAGGATGATTGCTAGAGTTGAACAAATGAATATGAGTCAAGAGAATAAGAGCATGTTAGAAGATTAGAAAGATAAAGGATCAGAGGAAGTCCAGACTACACTAGTCCATTTAAAAGAAGCAATGAATGATCACACAGATGTTAGTTTACCATAGATCATGAAAGAAAGAAAACACATAAGTGAAAGAACATGAGACTTCGATATAGACTGTGTTTTGGATGAGGAAACACCAGTGAATATTATGACATAAATCACTTGGGAAATTTTGGGAAAGATTACTGTGGTACCTTCATTGGGAAGGATAGGCTTGTTCAAAGGAAAGATGATAACCGTATGTGGAAGAGTTAAAAATTTACCTGTTATTATTCATGGAACATCGAAAGAAGAGGAATTTGAAGTTATTAGGTTTATTGAGAACAACGCCCCGTTCCCACTTTTGTTAGGAAAGACTTGGATTGAGAAGGATCGGATCAAAAGGAAAGGAGAGAAAGAAGCTATAGAAAATAAAAAACAAGAACTAAGGGATTTCATAGCTAGGAAAAGAGATCGACTGATAGAAGAATCAGAAGTTGAGTCAAAGTAGTATAAGGCAAGATAACTAGTTGTCGAGGTTGAAAGAACAAACGAAGGTTTGAAGGACCTATCCATGCAAGAAGAAAGTAAATCCACCC
>JASDQU010010886.1:175419-185566 GCA_032191745.1 Picea mariana | reverse complement strand
TTTGGCAAGATTAAGCATTGATTTGTCATCCATGGTGTCTAAACACTAGATATACTCATAATAAGTGAAGTGAAATGTATTATATCTAGTTTGAGTATCATTTAATGATGTTATTGTTACCAAACCAAGAGAATATGTGCAAATCATCTTAGATATGACAATGAAAGAGAAATGACTTGCAAAAAATATTCAATTTACCTTAACAAGAAGTGAAATTAGAAATTACCTTAACACACCATCCATCCATTTAAGAAATTAGAGAAGACACGTTAAACAAAAAAAGTGAATTGTGAAAGAAAATTAGGGAAGACACATTGAACAAAATGGGTGAGACATGAATAGTATATATCAAAACCAATACGATTAGTTAAAGTTGTATCTCAAATTACAGGAATGTATAGTGATAACAAAGAAAACAAGCAAGACAAGGGTTTGCTAGAAGAAATCATCACGATCAGGGAAGGGATTGGTACCAAATTTAGACCCTATTCATTCTTTCCACTCGTCCTTCAATGTAGGTAAGGTAAGGCAGTTGCAGGGCCTCTCCACTCTTGATTTGAGGGCACCCATGGCGAAATACCTCTAAATCATTGTCGGTACCATAGAATTAGGGCGAAATAACTCTTAATCATTTCCATTGCCAGAAAATGGGGGTGAAATACCTCTGAATCATTGCCTTTACTAGAAAATCAGGGTGAATGGCAGGATCTAGTTCGAATTTTAAGGGGCGAAAATGGATTTCCATGCTCTTCCCTCACAAATATCCATGGGATAAGGGTTTTATATATAATATTTTGAAAATAAACTTGGGGCTATATATTTGCAAATCCCTCAAACCACTCTATGTAAATAATTCGCCCAACGAAAATTCCAAACCCCCTAATTTTGCCCATGAGCGAAATTTCGCCCCTAAAATCACCCATGATTCAAACCAAATCTAAACCAATTGTATTGTAAGCATCATTACAACACCCTCCCATAATGCTTACATTACAAATGTTATATCATAATTACAATACTCAAATTTCAACATAGATATTTGTCTTGATATGGTCTTCATCAACACTCGTATTCACTCAATGTTCTCGTATACCCTCTTTCTTCTACACAACTTTGAGCTTCCCTTTCAACTCATTTAAGACAACAACGTTTATGACTATCATTAACGAATTTGTAGAATTGATGCTTATGACCTAGTGAAGGACAATATCAATACTAAATTATCCTATGGATACACTACCATCTGTGGAATTCCCCCAAAGAGCAAATTTCGACAGTTATATAGGATAGTGATCTAATTATTGAATAGTAACTGACGATCTTGAAGCACGGAAGAGTTATAGATAATTCCTACATTAGTGTTGTGTACTAAGTTTGGGATTGGTTTGAGATTGTTGGAGGTTGTTGAGAGATTCTCTCAACCTCTCTCTCTAAGATTAGAAACTAAGTTCCAGAATCTGTCACCAAACCCTCAAGTGCAGAAATTATTCCAACCAACAAGAGGTCAAAGAAAGAACTAAATCATCAAGTCATTTGGCAAGATTAAGCATTGATTTGTCATCCATGGTGTCTAAACACTAGATATACTCATAATAAGTGAAGTGAAATGTATTAGATCTAGTTTGAGTATCATTCAATGATGTTATTGTTACCAAACCAAGAAAATATGTGCAAATCATCTTAGATATGACAATGAAAGAGAAACGACTTGCAAAAAATTTTCAATTTACCTTAACAAGATGTGAAATTAGAAATTACCTTAACACACCATCCATCCATTTAAGAAATTAGAGAAGACACATTAAAAAAAACAATTGAATTGTGAAAGAAAAGTAGGAAAGACACATTGAAAAAAATGGGTGAGAGCGTGAATAGTATATATCGAAACCAATACAGTTAGTTAAAGTTGTATCTCAAATTACAGGGATGTATAGTGATAATAAAGACAACAAGCAAGGCAAGGGTTTGCTAGAAGAAATCATCACGATGAGGGAAGGGATTGGTACCAAATTTAGACCCTGTTTCTCCTAGAGCATTTGTCCCCACTGTTCACTCTTTTCACTCATTCCTCAATGTAGGTAAGGTAAGGCAGTTGCAGGGCCTCTCCACTCCTAATTTGAGGGAACCCATGGCGAAATACCTCTAAATCATTGTTGGTACCATAAAATTAGGGTGAAATAGCTCTTAATCATTTCTATTACCAGAAAATGGAGTGAAATACCTCTGAATCATTGTTTTTACCAGAAAATCGGGGTGAATGGGAGGATCTATTTCGAATTTTAAGGAGCGAAAATGGATTTCCATGCTCTTCCCTCACAAATATCCATGGGCTAAGGGTTTTATATATAATATTTTGAAAATAAACTTGAGGCTATATATTTGCAAATCCCTTTTAGATGCTAAAAATCAAGAGCACAAAGAAAATACGTGGGCTCAGAGTCCGGGCAATGTGGATTTTGTAGTTTTAGTTTGAGCACTTGTTATTTTTGAAGATAATGATCTGAGCGAATTAAAGAAGTGAATATTGTTGATGATAGCATTGCAAACGACGTGCTACCTGTGATGCGTGAAATCGCATGTATCTTTGGAGAAAATGGCCATCGGAAATGTTTTCCTTGATGAATCAACATTTGGTATTTCAATGTGGATCAATATGAAGGAGGAGCCACCATAGACGGACTCCCTGCTTTTTTTTCTGTTGCTTTTCACTGATATATATATTTAATTATGTGTGTTGTGCAAGTATGTTTTGTAATGGCAGCAAAGTAATTAATTCATTACTTAATTAATGAATTAATTAAAAATATGCATTAAAAATCAAAGTGGGCTGACTCTTTAACTTGTCTTTTTTAAAGTGATTGATTCATTACACTTCAAAATATGCATTAGAAATGATAGTGGGCTGACTCTTTAACTTGTTTTTTAAAGTAATTGATTCATGACTGATTTGTGACAGGTTATAATTGATTCATGACTGACCCACCTATTCCACTAGTTTAAAATACTAGTTCCACTTTGATTTTTTTTTTCATCAACTTGCTAGACTATTTTGAAGTCCAAAAAGTTATTGTGTACCCCAGTGACTTGGACACAAAATGCTTTTCGAGGCTTTATTCCATGTGATAACTTCCAAGCCCAAATTGCGATCAACTACCAATAAACTTGTAAACATAACTCTGAGATAATTAGCACTAAACCTGGAATAAACATTTTAAGTACTCTATTCTAATTACTATTATGGTCATTAACGGCAACAATGCTTTCTCCCATTGACACAGGTCTCTTAATAATGTATGTGTTAGTGGTTCTCTTTTCTACCACCAAAAATATATATAGAAGTTGGAGATTGGTTTTCCCTACATTTTTCATTTTATTTGCAAATGACTATTCCTTGTATAGATGAAAATCACTTTTTAATTTGTTTGCTATCTTGCATTTATGAAAAATGGGTTACTATTTGTATTTTCTTTTTATTCCATTCTGTCTTATGAATGTCAAAGCATAACATATTTTAATACATTGTAAAACTATTATTAATATTTTCGTGGTACGACTTGGTAAAAGCTATAATGATTCGTGGCTAACTATGAGATGTATTAAGACTCTTTAATGAATTAAATTTAGAAAAACTTGGTGAAAATATATAGTTTTTTTGTCATTCTTTTTAAAAGTTTACGCAGTTGGTCTTTTAAGATTATGAAAAAAAGGGGATACAAGAGAATATAACATCGAGAATTGGCAAATAGTTGTAGGCTAAGTTGTATATTAGGTTTTTTTTTATGTTGGCACATTTACTTATAATGACAAGGGGGTGAATCAATATAAGACCATGATAAGGTCATCCATTCCTATCTTCATGGCCATACATATTAATAGTCAAAATTGTTATATCAAGGCTTTGAACCATAACCTTTACAATGAAATGGCACTCACAGCCCTTCTTTTTCACAAATGATTTCATTGTATTTTTTCCTGTATTGGCAAGCATAATTGTAGAAGAAATTTTGAAATGTCAATACATACTACAAATGATTTAAAGTGTTATTATTACCAACAACTAATCAATGCACTTTTAAAATACTTACAACTCATATTGCAAAGACCCTTGAGCTTTGGGGTTTGTTTTTTAGGATAGTAAAAGTACATGGAACTTCTAGATTCATTTCTTCTCCTCTAGTAAAGTCAAAAAGCAGTTGAATCTTTTTGAACTTTTTTTTGGGTGGAACTTTACATAACAATGGCCAAATCAGTGCAAACTGAAGCCTTTTGAAGTTTTTTTTTGGGTGGTACTTTACATAACAATGGCCAAATCATTACAAACTGTGAAAAAGATAGTAGATGAGATTATGAGACTACATAGATATCTACCTCCCAAGCCTAGTCTTGAGGAAGTTGAGGTTGTCATTGCCCTAGTATGATGTGCAAAAGACATAACAATCTCGCTTAGAAATGGTTCAACAACAACCCAAACCCCCTAATGTACTAGAAGCGTTATTCTTTGTATTGCAGGAGATGCAGAAGGATCTCATTTTCTTGTAGAGCAAAGAGGAAAAAGGTCCTCAACCACCTCAGAGCCTTCTATAACAATTTCATAAGCTAAAGACTTAATCTATTCATCTAGTTTTCTTTCATTTCATATCCTGTGGGTGGTTTTGTTAAAATGGGGCATCAAGAGTCTTCAAATATCTGCTCACTTCTCTCTTTAATTTTAATGATGCTCTTTTATCTCAATGTACATCATCAATTATCTATGTTTTTATTTTTTTATTTTTGTATGACAACTTTGACTTTTTTGGGGAAGATGTCAGTTTCCTTGATTTCATATTTTCTAGTTTCTGGGTTTGTTGCGTCTTTCCATAAAGATGCAACATCTTTCACAGAGTGCCAAATCTTTCACTCTTGTACGATGAGCAAAGTACCTTTAAGCCTCTCCCTAGAAGTTTTTATGGTAAAGTTGTGAGAAAACTTTATGACTTATTTGGCCAATAACATGTATGGCTTTAACACAAAAGTTGAGGGAAACAAATTCCAGTTTCAAGCTAGAAAACCTTAAATTATCTTTTCAGGATAATCTATCTCACTATTTTAAGGTCGGGATTTTTTTTTCTACTTTACAGTTTTCCAAGAAACCGTGTTATTCCATCTTTTGGGAATGGTGTTGAACCGTGCTCCATGAACTCGGGATTGAAGACAGCATGAAATTTGGCCACAAATTTATTTGTTAGCCAAAATAGTGCTTGTTAGATAATTTAATGTATTTTTCATATGTTTTCACAACTGAATCCAAGGTGCCTAAATTAGTGATTGTGTTGATTGTGATTTAAACAAGAAATGATGGAGAAAAACACAGTCTAATAAAAACTGCTAGCCTTATTGAAGCAGCTGCCAAGAAAGGTGTTGAGAGTTTGGATCTTCAAGGAAGACTAGTAGAATACCCTGAGTGGCTCCTTGATTTAATTGGAAAGCTTAGCAGCCTTTCCAACTCAATTTTTCTGAGAACCTTATTGTGACACTTCCTAGTTCGAATCTTATTGTGAATGGAGATGTACATACCCTACCCCCCTTTGGATTCAAACATGTGACTTCATAGGAGGAAACTCATGTTCTTAACCATTAGGGCTACTCAATAATTCATAGAAAAGTTTATGGAAATTTAATTTATGTTATAATAAGAATAATCTTATTTAAGGTTGCAACCTAGTCAGATGTCAAATTGATGTGTTGGCCCCTTGTTTGTGGTAAAAGAGACCACTTCATACAGTTGTTTGAGTGCTCAATCTATAAAGGTCTACATACCCTACCCCCTCTTGATTGAACATGTGAACTCCAAGGAGGAAACACATGTTCTTAATTGTTGGTCCCACTCAGGTTGTACACTAGACTCCCATTAAGTGAACATTTTTCCTACTTTATGTTGAAAAACTCATGGTAAAAATGTAACCAGAATCAAACAATGCGTTGTCAAGCCTCCATTCTATAACATCCCCGACCATCAACCCCACGGTCGGGAAAACGCTACTACGCAAAACATTCTCATACTTATTTATAAAACATGCTTATTAAATCTAATTAACAGATTTAAACAAACAACACAGAGTAAGCACAAGATTACTGCTAATATACATCACCAAGGACATTAACAATAACTCATATACGCAATAGAATACATGATAACATATAAGCATCACAGACATGGAAAACATAATATTAAGCATAAATTGATTCTTATCTTTGAAACTGTGGTAATTCCACCAACTGCGTGCAGACCTTCCACGAACCTCCCAGCATTAGACCGCGTTGCTCATCACTATCAGCAGTGGGTCACCCCCGAGGCTGGACTAAGCTCCACCGGAAAAGAGATTCCTAGGCTAGGCAAGGTCAACGGGAAGACACACAATTATAGAGGAAGGATTCTCTCCCAGGAGTCACTTACGCCCACTACTCACAGACCCTCATTCCCCACATGCTTGTCCCACCCTAGGAGTATACACCTTCACTGTCACCCGGACAGTCCTGTATCTACCACAGAGCTCAGAGAGTTTCGGTTCAGTCTGTTGTTGAAGCCCAAGGAAAAGGAGGTATTGTAATACCCCAAGGACGTGCCCCAATTGCATTATGAATTGTAATTATGTTGTATAGGCTAGTGAGACAAGTTTATATAAGCTGGTGGGCTTATGTGTTTATAGCTCGGAGAGCCTAAGTGTTAAACGCCAGGAGCCTGATTTTGTACATGTAATGATGCACATTATTAATATAAAAAAACATCTTTGTGTGTGGACCGACCACGATGAATGAGTGATGGGGGACTAAGCTTCCACAAAGTCTGGGTAAGGGAGAGGAGGCTAAAAGGTTGGAAGAGGGGCTAAGCTTGAGGCCTTAAGTCCTGGAGTTAATAATTTATTATTATTCCAAAGTGGTGTGAAAGGTATGTTTTTTTATCCTAAGTCCTGGGAGGGACAATGCATCCAGCTCCAACGTGTGCAAAAGGGAACGCATGCAACTCCAGGAAGACAAGTTTCGACTTGGGCGCATGCGGTTAAAAGTTGAATCATCAGCTGAGTTTGGGGTTCCTTCTCCATTCCATCGTCGGGTGTCTGAAACCGTGAATCTCGTCTGATCTCTACATGCATACCCTCACGCAAATTTGAAACCAGAAGCCTGTGATGTTTTCTTGAGGAGTCGATGCACCCTCTGTGTGAACCGTCTAGTCTATGTTTGACCTCTGCGTGGATTTCTTGTCACGCATCATCGAAACCAGAGCCGCGAGTTTGTCTTGTATTGTTGGTTGGGAAAATCAAATTTTCCATAATTGCTTAGCCTTGTTATGCTGTAGCGTCTCTCTATCACCAGTTTTGGGAATCCCATGTCTGTGTTTCCATTTGAGTGTTGTGGCCACGCAGTGCTTGACTGCGTGTGGCTTATTGGCCAGTGTATGTTCATGCTGATACTTTTGGTTGCCCGACTGTGTTGGAAACCGAGTAGAAGGAAACAGGTTTTCTGGCCTATGCGTAACACTCTCTCCAGGTGAGGGAGGTGGTTGCGGTTGAAGAGACAGGTTTCCAAGCCTGTGAGTGACTCTCTCTAGGTGAGAGAGTGTGCGGAGGAAGTGAAAAAATCTGGAAGGGGTCATGTAGCTTCCATAGAGCTCGGAGACTTTCGGTCCGGTCTATTGCTGAAGCCGAAGGAAAGGGAGGTTAAGGAGCCGAAGGACTATCCGGGTGATAGTGAAGGTGTATACTCCTGGGGTGGGACAGGCATGTGGGGAATGAGGGTCTGTGAGCAGTGGGTGTAAGTGACTCCTAGGAGAGAATCCTTCCTCTGTAACTGTGTGTCTTCCCATTGACCTTGCCTAGCCTAGGAAACCCTTGCCTGGTGGAGCTTAGTCCCAGATCATGGGTGACCTATTGTTGAGAGTGATGAGCAGCGCAGTCTAAGGCTGGGAGGTTCGTGGAAGGTTTGCACACAGTTGGTGGAATTACCACAGTTTCAAATATAAGTATCAATTTATGCTTAATATTATGTTTTGCATGTCTGTGATGCTTATATGTTATCATGTATTCTGTTGCACATATGAGTTATTGTTAATGTCCTTGGTGATGTATATTAGCAGTAATCTCATGCTTACTTTGTGTTGTTTGGTTAAATTTTTTAACTAGATTTAATAAGCATGTTTTATAAATAAGTATGAGAATCTTCCACATAGTAGCATTTTCCCGACTGTGGGGTTGATGGCCGGGGACATTATAATATGATATCAGAGCCCAAGGTTTCAACGTTGAGCCTGGATGGGCCGGATAAGTGGTCTTTGGACCCAAAGTTTCGAGAGGAAGTTGTGTCTAGAGGACTAATTTCGAACCTTAGATTGTTTTTTAGTGCCAAAGGGTTACATTGGTCATGTTACAAAGCTCAGGAGGAGTAGCAGTAGAATAAAACCACAGTCATTGTGGTATTTGACCACAGAGAGAGAGGGCGCTCAACATTTTGGATGTTGGAGTCGTAGGATCTGTTCGGAAAGAAAGGAAAAACCTTTACGACTATTAGATCCAGAGAAGGTGTCGAGAGGATATTAGAGAAGCCTTTCGAGAGTTCGGTTGTCGGGAAAAGCGGGGTGCGCTAAGACACAAAACCCCGAAACCCGAAACTCCAAAGTCCCGAGAAGATCTACACCGTAGATCTGGGAAAAATATCTCATCTGTTGGATCAAGCATGAGCAAAGAGAAATTTCAGGAGTTCGATTGTCAGGAGAAGTGGGATGTCCTCATGCACAAACTCCCGAAGCCCGAAATTGTGAAATCCCAAAGAGCTGAAGTAGTGGGTCGAGTTGATGTCACTTGGATGGATGTGGACCCATGGGATCTGTGCCACGTGCTAGTGGGCCCCAAAGGAAAAGCAGACGCAGTAGGGCTAGACGACGTCACCTGAGGTAACGTGGACCTTCTTAGGTACACCGCATGTCACCACTATGGTTGGTGATAGCTGTGCTATGGGCCCAGAGGCTAGAAAGGTCGGAAGTTCGAAAGTCAAGAGTTGGAGAGGGAAGCGAGTGTAGGAGCCTACAAGTCCGAAACCATGAAACTCTGATTCCCGAAGTCCCGAATTCCCAAAAAACTTTGATGATGCAAAGACCACAGTGTATTTCAGTCATTGGAGGATGAGTAAATGTGGACCGTTGATCTACTCGATTTCGCGAATTTGGTAATAGGAACTCTGGGAGATAGTTGTGTGTGCCTTGAAACTTTCCGAAAGTTGGGTAGCACCTAGTGGTTTAGCGTTTGGTCACGACCCGTGATCGCATGGGTTAGGGACTAAGAAAGAGGGTCTATCACCTGAAAGTTACAGAGCTAAGAAGAGCTCAGAAAATTCATGAAATCGAAACATTTTATTAAATTGGATTGGTTTTGAATGTGTGGAATTTGTTAATAAGAGATGACCTGACAAATTCCGATTGTCTGCACGTTGTGATTGCAGAAGTTTGACGAGTGCCAGAACCAATTAGAATTTCCATAGAATGCAAAGAAATGAAAGAAGCGTGGATGGCCTCCGGTTCAGAGAATGAAAGAGAAGGAATGGATGTCCACTTGGGAGTTGAAGGATCAAACTCCAATGGGCATGGAAAAGAGATGGATAAAGAAGGGCATATGATGTAAATCATTGAAAAATTGCAGAAAGATGCCCAAACTCACCAAACAATTATCAGAAATCTCAGGAAGACTCAGGATAAACAAGGTGAATTCAACTTAAAGTTGTTGAAGAGTCTGGAAAGAATAGAAAAGAAATTGGAAAAAGAGAGTGACTCAAGCAAAATAGGGAATCGCAGGACCCCTGAGAGGAAAAGAATATCAAGGATTTTTAGCAAACATCGTCATCGCTCCCCAAAGCATTCTAGTAAGGAAGCACACAGTAGTTCAAGCCCATTGCCTACCAAAAAGCATAGGAGGTATGGAGTGGATGAACTAAAGGGCGAAATGAATAAAATTAAGCCTCCTACATTTGATGGAGAACATAAGAAGGAGGAAGATGTTGAAACATGGTTGCTTGGCATGAGGAAATATTTCCAACTGCAGAATTATTCCTCTCATGCAGAAGGAAGAATTGCGATGTATCAACTGAAAGGAAAAGCATCCATGTGGTGGGATCAGCTTGTGCA
>JASDQU010010886.1:99763-124239 GCA_032191745.1 Picea mariana | reverse complement strand
ATTGGTTTTGTTCGATGTCAAATGGTATAGGTTACGAATGCATGAACATGATGAGGAAAGAACCATTATTCAACATGCCAATGGATTTACGATGATTAAAACAACAGTTTTTGAAAAAACAAACAACCACTATGTTTTTCCAAGTCAATGTGAACAAGTCTTTTACTCAAAGGTTCCAAGTAAGAGGGATTGGTCATTTTTTGTTAGATATAATCCAAGAGGAAGGCCAGTAAAGTATACTCTAGATGAGGAAGATGATATTGAAGAAGAAGATGATGTAGAGCTAGAGTAGGAAGAATATGGGTCGACAAATGAAGAAGATAGAGAAGATGAACCAGGCGTAGGAGACAATGTGCCAGTTCTTGATGATGATATCGATGAAGATATGCTCGAAAATTACATTGATGATGATGATGATATCATAAATCCTTTCAACAGTGTTTCTGAACCGAATGCTGATACAGATATTGAGTTGGATGATCAAGAAGAAGATACAGAAGAAGGATGATACAAATGTTGCTTTGGTCGATAAGGTACGTAACTAGATATTTTAATTTGAATGAATTATTAGTCTCTTTAAATAATTTTTAATTATGTGGGTTAATTACATGTTTTTAAGTTTTATTTCATTTTTAATCTGGTAGTTTCTATGCATGATTAATATGTTTCTTTTGTTTGTTTTATATTTTATATATTGGGTATTGGGGAATTGAGAGCGATGTGAGGGGGAGGGGCCATATGATCTTCCACCTTCACGTGGTTGGCCTTGTTTAATAGAGAATAAATTATTCTTAAAACCAATAGAAGTTCATTCATTCATCTTTATACTCAAAGATCACTACAGACCCACTCTATATATCATCTCATATCATCCACGTTTCATTTTAATTTTCTGATCGGTCGAATTTTGAAGGAAACAATTATTAAAAGACATTGTACTAGGGCTAGAGTACATGATGGTAAACGATGGACTGTGAATGGGGCCACTGTTGCAATTTTTTAAAAATGTTTTTGTATGACATCATACATCCTTGAGTCTTGAAACCCTCCCATACCGTCAAGGCATGTGTCTATTCTAACCATGTCAAATTTCGATGCATACATGCACATATTGAAGAAATTTCAATGTTAGCCCCATTCACTGCTCACTATGCGAGGTCGGTGCATGACATTTTTGGTGGTTGAATTGGAAGTTCCATGACATTTCAAGAGATTTCCAACAAATATTCTACATATGGAAACCACGACATTTGAAAATGAGACACCCATTATGAATGTTGTTGCAAACATGGACAATCTCAAAGATTATTTGTTCGGGACATCCTACATCCTTGAGTCTTGAAACCCTCCCATACCATCAATGCATGTGTCTAGTCTAACCATGTCAAATTTTGATGTATACAGGCACATATTGAAGAAATTTCAACATTGGCCCCATTCACTAGTGCTCACTATGCAGGGTCGGTGCATGACATTTGTGGTGGTTGAATTGGAAGTTCCATGACATTTCAAGAGAATTCCAACAAAGATTCTACGGATGGAAACAATGACATTTGAAAAATATGAGATGCCCCATTATGAATGTTGTTGAAAACATGGACGATCTCAAATATTATGTGGTCGGGACATCAAACATCCTTGAGTCTTGAAACCCTCCCATATAGTCAAGGCATGTGTCTAGTCTAACCATGTCAAATTTCGATGCATACATGCACATATTGAAGAAATTTCAACGTTGGCCCCATTCACCAATGCTCAGTATGCAAGGTTGGTGCATGACATTTGTGGTGGTTGAATTGGAATTTCCATGGCATTTCAAGAGAGTTCCAACAAATATTGTACGGATGGAAACAACGACATTTGAAAAATATGAGACACCCCATTATGAACATTGTTGCAAACATGGAAGATCTCAAATATTATGTGTCCGGGACATCAGACATCCTTGAGTCTTGAAACCCTCCCATACCGTCAAGGCATGTGTCTAGTCTAACCATGTCTAATTTTGACACATACATCCACAGTTTGAAGAAATTTCAACGTTGTCCCCATTCACTGCTCACTATGAGGGGTCGGTGGAAGAAATTTCACTATGCTTATTCACCTTTAAGGTAGGCCCCATTGACTATTCTCACTATGAGACATCCATTATATTGAACGTTGATGCAAACATGGATGATCTCAAATATTATGCAGGGACATCAAACATCCTTAAGTATCGAAACCCTCCCATACCTTCAAGGAAACTATCTAGTTTAACCATGTCAAATTTCGATGCATACAAGCACCGATTGAAAACATTTCAATGTTGGCCCCATTCACTACTCACTGTCTGAGGTCGGTGGAAGAAATTTGTGATGGGTGTATTTTAAGTTCCATGTCAAATTTCAATATAGTTCCGACAATGATTCTATAGAAGGGAATGACGAATGATGACAATGAGAGGTGCAACATGATGAACGTTGATGCAAATGTGGAAGATCCCAAAGATTATGAGGGGACATCATACATCCTTGAGTATTGAAACCCTCCCATACTATAAATCCATGTGTCTAGTCTAACCATGTCGAATTTTGACGTATACATGTACAGTTTGAAGAAATTTCAATGTTGTCCCCATTCACTGCTCACTATGCGGGGTCGGTGCAAGATGACAGTGATGGGTGAATTGAAGCTTCTGTGACATCAAATCGACTTGGTAATTCAATAATAAAACCCTCCTTAAGTATTATGTGGTGACATCAAACATCCTTAAGTATCAAAACCCTCCCATACCTTAACCCCATGCCTTTAGAAAAATTAGAAAACCTTTAACCAAGTATCTAGTCAGTGATAGTTGGAAGAAATTAGAGTGGTGTTGTGATGATCCAAATCAATACAAAAGTGTACCTAATTACAACTTGAAATAATTTTTCCACCACACCACTCATCCACAAGATAAAATTTTCGTTGACTTGATCATCCAATGGAGGAGGGCAAGAAGACATATCCTTGTGATATTGTGCACCCACTGGAAGAGTAGCACCATGACATATCAAATATGGTCCCTATTATTCCCATTATGAAAGTTGTTGCAAACATGGACAATCTCAAATATTATTTGGTCAGGACATCATACATCCTTGAGTCTTGAAACCCTCCCATACCGTCAAGGCATGTGTCTAGTTTAACCATGTCAAATTTCGATGCATAAAGGCACATATTGAAGAAATTTCAACATTGGCTCCATTCACTAGTGCTCACTATGAGGGGTCAGTGCATGACATTTTTGGTGGTTGAATTGGAAGTTCCATGACATTTCAAGAGAGTTCCAACAAACATTCTACGGATGGAAACAACGACATTTAACAAAAATGAAATTCCCCATTATGAACGTTGTTGCAAACATGGACGATCTCAAAGATTATGTGGTCAGGACATCAAACATACTTGAGTCTTGAAACCCTTCCATACCTTCAAGGCATGTGTCTAGTCTAACCATGTCAAATTTCGATGCATACATGCACATATTGAAGAAATTTCAACGTTGGCCCCATTCACTAGTGCTCACATGGACAATCATGTAATAAATATGACATGTATAACTAAGTATGGGGAAGGTTGAATTCTATATAAATATAATATGGGGAGGGTTTCTTGACTTCTATACTTTATTGTTTGGGGAAGGTTGTGTTTCTCTTTATGTTCACATTGAAGAGGGGAAGGCTTATCTAATATACATATTTTTTGGCTAAACCATTTAAAACATTATAAAGATAAATATTCATTCCTTCAACATTTGAGTATGCATTATTTCTCCCATGAGAAAAAATTCACCCCTAAATTTTTTACTGATAAAGAGGGAGATTTTGTCACCTTAACATTTATTTTGTTTGTAGAGTAGAGTTGTAGATTTTTAAAAGTAGCAAGTATAAATGTGTATACATCTAGTGAATTGCTACTTGTGTGAGAAAACCGTATARCTAATGATGTAATGTGTAGTTGGTAGAAAGGTCATGAAAATGRTTAGCTATGTTGTASAGTTCCATCATATGAAGAGGAATTGGAAGGGMGAATTCCTTAAGTCTTCTCTTGATTTTATGTTTATAACTCTTTGGGTTCTATTGTAGATAACTAAGGCATAGGAATGCTAGAAAATGCAAGAGAATAAACTAGTTGGAATGCATATGTACTAGTGGGCATATTGAGAGTTAATATCTAGTAGAGTGCATATAGATATGCTTGAGAATATATGGTATTGCATCTTGATTAAAAGTGGTTTGTTGTTACATATGCAATGAGCATGGTGTGATGATTAAATATGGTTGATGTGATTGCATAATTAGGAATGGTTGAGGACATGGTTGAAGATGTTGATGATGCAACTACCTATGATAGTCAACCTCATTGAAAAGAATAAGGACGAGAGGATGATTGTCAATTGTTTGGATAAGGGATCATGTGATTTTACATAAGTCACTAGTGGATCAGGTAACATCCAATATGTTGATGGAAACCTTATAGGTATGAAATTGGTCATGCCAATGTTGCATGAGCACTAAAATGAAATTGGATAACAATTCCTTCAACCATGCTTTGGTATCTTAAGTTGATATGTTTATGATGTTTGAATGCATTTATATGAATGATACCCAGGTGGGGTATGGTAAAGGTAAGAAATATTGGACATATAAAGAATGTTCAAAATCTATTAATGTGTTGATATGAATAATGTCATGTCATTTTGTGTTGGTTATGAGGTAATCACCAAGGAAAATTAGGACTTATGATCATGTTGTGAAAGTGAATGGCATATAAGATAGCCACGTGTGAGGCTATAGTGTTGTTGGATTTAAGAAGGATATAGTTATACAAAAGTATCCAATGGTATCCCCACTTGTATTTGTGTCCTAGACTATAACCTTCTTGCCAACATTGAAGAGCATTGAAAAACATACTCCTAGTGTTGAGTTTTGGATAAAAATGAAGGTGTCTAGATGGTCGAAAAAACATTGGGGAGGTGGCTAGATGATGTGTTTAGGCATCGACTAATTGAACCAAATCATAATGGTGGATTTCTTGACATGATAATGTTCTATTCTATGTAAGGTAAGGAGGCATTACATGAAAAACAAATTAATTAATTAATAGTGATAATAATAATAAAAAAAATAATGTCAATAAACTTAGTGGGAGGAAGGTTGGTGGGAGGGAAGTACCTCGCAAAAGTAAACAAAAAAAAGAACCAACAAACAACAACAATAATATAGTTTGAATGTGCAAGTTGTGGTTATGCATGTGTGCATGGTGGAACATATGTTGGATTGCAATGTGTGAATGCACGAGTGTGCTATATTTCATTGTAGTTAATATGTTAACAATTGAAATTGATCGAAATAATGGTATTACCATAATTTTGAGATCCTCCATGGGTTCTTGTGGATATGATAGTGAAAAATCATGCCCATTGAATAGACAATAAAACAAGGAAAACAATAAAACAAATACATAAAAAATAAAACGAAATTTCAAGTAAAACACGCCCTTCATAAGACATATTGAAAGAAGTAAAAATAAATTTCAATGTTGAACTCGCGCCCTTCATGAGACGTATTGAAATCATGCCCATGAGACATAGCAGAGTAGAATCCAACGTCGAGAAGCCAGAGTAGAGGAGACTAGGGCACGTTGTGACTCGTGATCTAGAGGGAATGTCGGAGAAGGAAGGAGACACAGAACTAGGAGAGAGAGATCACAAGCAGGGTTAGAGAGAGCTCGTAGAGGGCATCGAGAGAGAGAGCTCATGGCGGTCACCGACCAAGAGAGAGAGCTCGTGGAGGGCACCGAATGGAATAGAGATCTTGAGGGAAGTGTTAGGAAGGACACACATCTCGCAGAGGGCACAGGGAGAGAGAGATTGAGGGAAACATAGGGTGAAAACAATGGTAATTTGCTGAATTTACTTCTCTGTATTCTCATTTTTTATAACATTTCCATGTATTCTCATGGCTACCAAGAAGAAACCCTACCCACTAGTCACACTATTCTCCCTAATTTTAAGTGAATAACTACCTAAAAAAGGATGACAATAAAAAAATAGATGAAAATTTTAGGCTAGATTGAGGGCCCAATTCTTCTTATGCTCTATTTTCATTGCCTATGCCCAGCCAACAAGAGCACAAGAAAACCTAATTATATAGTAGAACATTTAAAAAATTGGTAATGGGGTAGATTAATCCCCCTTTCATTAGCATCTAAGCATTGGCCCATAACCTAAAGTGAAGTTCCTACTATATTAATTCATCAATTACACCTTCTCTTGATAAAATATACAAATATAACCATCTCTTCAATGGCCAAGTTCCACCTAGGTGGTTCCTCCTATCCTCCCAATACCTCCCTTCATTTCATGGTAAGAATGCATGACTAACAACTAAGTAGCAATTAACTCAAATATGATGTCTGTAAGGTTTTCTAGCTCTGCGGTTTATGGACACAACTTTCATTTCTATTTAATAATGCCAAACATAAATATCTCAATTACTTGAAGCATGTGGTTGCACCATGATTAACCTGACTACAAAAAATTGTGTACAATATTTTGCACTCTGCTACAACTATACAACTGTGGTGGAGAATAGTTCACATCATTCATTGACACTCGATTATCCCGATTTTGATTCTAATTATGATTTTGATTTTGGCCCTACTTTTTTCTCCCCCCTAAGTATACTATGAACATATTCTTTTAAAATCTCTAATTAGAAGGTGCAAATATTTTATGACATTCCTCGGTACAATGAGTGTTTACCTTGGAAAAGTCACAATATACTACTATTGTAGTATTATTGTACTTCTATAATAGAAATAAAAAATGAAGGTCATGCCCCAAGTTCCTACATATCTCACAAATTATTGCATCTAATCTACCTAGTATACATCCTAAGAGCAGGTTAGTTACTACATGTGAAGCAAAATCCCCAATTGGAGATATGATAAAATCCAAGCTTTCCAACAAACTATGCCAAGGGGAGAGGACCAACACAATGGTAAGACAACCCCATGCATACAACTTCCAAGAGAGAATGGTATAGAATAGTTAGAAGGACTAGGGTGGCTAACTAAGTGAATTGTGTTGTGTTTCATTCATCAAATGACCAAGTGCCCCATGGTAATTGCTCTTTAGGAGACCCAAATGAGTGGAAATGAGTTTCCATCCATAGATTCGACGACCAAATCCAAGTTCACCAAAGCCAACAAAAAAATAACAATTAGTTCAAGAGAGAACCCATATCATCAATGGCGACACAACATTGGCAAAGATAAGACAAAGGATCAACATAGAGGAGGAAGATTTCTCTCATTAATGACACAAGTTCCCAAGGAATGTGATTTCATTTCAAGTCATTTTGAGAGGGGTGGAGGTACAATGCCCAACTATAACCCATCATGGGATGTAATTTCCCACTAAGACATCATGGGTGTGAATTAACTTGGCATGTAGTTGGGTTTCACGAGTGTAAATTAATTTTGAGTGTAGTTTCACTTTCTCCCTAATTTTTAGGCAACCTATGAGGTAATAGTGGGTCTAAGGGGAATCTAGAGGTACATCACCCAATGCTTGTGTGAGAGGGAGTGACTTGATGGTTTTTTATGTTCACCTAGGTTCAAGAGGAGGAGTAATTTTGGTAGTTTGAGGAAGGATATCTTGTCTTAAAGAAGTGTTGAGTTTACATGCAACATCTTGTTTAGGAGAAGTGCCCTGTCAAGTCGTAGTAAATTGGACCAAGGGAGATCATGAGCCTTGTTGGGAAGAAGAAGAGTTCTTCTGTCGAAGGACCAATTATCCTATCTTTTAAGGACATGACTAATTAAAACTTGGGAATGATCATTCTTCGTCATATAATATATATCTAATAGAAAATAAACATGATCCACATGAAATACACATAGAAGCTCAATTTTAAATACTATTAAATAGACGTGAAATTGATCTATATGAAATAAACGTGAAATTGATAAATTTTAAATAGACATGAAATTGATCTATTTGAAATAGATCAATTGTGACCTTTGCAATGTCCTCTATTCACTCTTCAACTTCTTCCTCATCGTTGGGTGTATATTTCTTAGGGAAATTTTACCTAAGGCGACCATAGATATAAAGGATGGAGCACCAAAAAGGAATCTTAACATTGTCTATCTCCTAAAAATAAGAACAATTCCCCACCTGGATATCAATTCCTTCAAGCAATCCATCTCCCAAGTTCATTTCCACAAAATCTTAGCCATTGAGATCTTGTCTAGGAATCATGTTTTCTCGTCAATATCTAACATCGATCAAACTAGGAGTTCATCCATCAAACTATGTGACACATGCCTCCAAATGCACAAACAAGTTGACCACTCCATTATTTGTAAAGTGGCATGGCATGAGAGGTCCATGTGCATGAAGAATATCCCCAAACTGCTTATGCCATTCTAGCCAATGCCTTGAGAGTTGTAAGATTGCATCAAGAGTTGTGAACGAACTCAGGAGTTGTAAAGATGCCTTGGGAGTTGTGAAAATTACAAATGTCATAATGAAGCCCATGCAATGTCTACTTAGTCGCAATGTCCATTGATCACCATTAATATGACCAATATGTAATCGTGGCCTTTGAATAATGGCTTGTCCCCTTTGTCCTTTTTTGATGGAGTGATTCAAGGTAATTAAAAAATTTGTCATTTTTTGGATGCAGTGATCAAGGTAATGGACAACAACAACAACATCACTTATCCCATTGTCAATAACTCGCACCCATGCCTTCGCCTTTACAATTTTGTAGCCATCGATGGGTTACGAATCAATAACAACTCTCGTATTTGTTACTTGACAATGTACTTTACTCTCAATTGCTCACTCCCTTTTGACATGTACAGGCCACCTTTACCTTTCTACCGTTTCTTCTCCTTGGGTTGAGGAATCCCATCCTCCAGGTTAACCACCCCGGTTCCCTCTTCTATAGTCGTGACCTCCATTTGTATTATCGATGTTATTAGGGTCCACTTAAGTGTTCAACATAGGCACTGTAGTCTAGTATTGACATATTCATGTATTTGAAATAATTTTCATATTTCCGACGAGGGTAGTCTTTTCAGTGAGTTAAAATTCCACCTTTCTTGTTCATTTTTTTTAGAAATACCATGAATTGGGTTGTCTTTAAATTGTCCAAAAACTCTTAGGGTAAAGTTACATGAGAAAAATTCCCAACATAGAAGTGGAATCCTAATTTTTTGCATAGTTCCTATCGAGTTTGGGTCAATTTTTCACTAGAAAAAATAGAGGACATGAGTGCCCCTTATCCCACTCTAACCATTTCAAGTCCAAAGCTCAAAAATATGGAAAAAACTAGTCAGGAAGAGTCATAGAACATGAATTTGTAAGAAACTAAAAATATCTCAAAATGTTGTCTTTCTTGGTGTTGATTTCATTTGACTCCAAACATGACCCTATAATGCCCAGATAGTATACCAATAGTAATAGAGCATAATACAATTGTGAAAGAGTAACACTATGGTAATAATTATGAGCCTATTGTGATACTAATAGGATATTAGTAATGTACTAGTGTTACATCTTGATTGACTGACTGTTTCTGTCATTAATGGTTTTATAAGGCGTACAAGCAAATAGGTATTTGTCATGTCTATCTTCATTTAGTGAGGGAAGTTCAGGTAGAATAGAGGAAAGTGAGACATCTAGTAGGTCTAACAAGCGGAGATCAACTAGAGGTGAGAAGATCATAAGAAAATTCCATAGATGCATGGATTTGTTTCTTGCGAAAGGGGGATCATGATCTTATGATCATGAGAGCATAGATGAAATCGATGTTCCCTTGAGGTACAAACACATAGCGAAACAATGGGTACCCAAGGATCTTCCTGAAATAAACACTAATTTTTGTGTAAAAGAAAGGATATACTAGATTGCTCCATCGTTATTACATGGTTTGGGGCTATTTTTCATGGATGGCATAAAGGTCTGTTACGACAAATTAACTGAATTGATGGAGTATGTCAAACCCTGTTATATCTACAAAGATTGGATAAAAATAGTCCAATATACAAAAAGTATGCAAAGTATGGCTTGGCTGCAAATTATATACAGCTAAAATACAATGATAAAAATAAAGGAGAAACTATCTACATTGATGGAAGGCCAAAATCAACGGGGAATATTGCAGGGTTTATAAATAGTAAACGACCTGCGACCACAAATAGCGACCCAATTGTGTATTTGAGGGGCGGGAAGGAAATTGTGTATTCGTATGTGCAATAAAATCAATAGTTGCAAGGGAAGAGATATTGATTGATTACAATTTGAATTGAATAGATACATATGTTTCTATTATGGGGGCGGTGCGTATACTAATTTACCAAACCTGTAAGCAATGACTCTCATATTTTATGATTTTCATTGTGTTCTTTACGATGTTAATCCATTTGGAGATCTTTGGTCTGTTTAGTATTCAGTGTGTCCTATTTTTGTTATCAACATTTGAATTTCTCATACATTTGAATTTATTTCTCATGATAATGATCGCGGTTCTAATTTTATTGTAATGTGGCAGTATGATCATGGTAAATCAAAAGAAGCCTCAGAATAGGTAAATGAACAACAATTTTCGAATTGCATTTAATGTGCATTTATTTATGTGGCGATCAATCGTTTTATTTTTTTACATAACTGAATTATCATTTATTTTTTCGAATATTTAGTTGGTGGGACATGATGTTGATGATGATTCACTCGGCGAAAGGGATTTGTATGAATCCCTCGACCCTATGGTTTTAATAACGAAAAAGATCAATAAAGGAAACAAGGAACTAGCTCACTTGTTAGATATTCTAGATCAAACCCCTGAGGTTGAAGAAAGGATCAAAGAATTTATGACAAGGCTTAAGACATATAAGGTAATAACCATAATTTCAAGTGGTTTTATTTTTATGTCATAAGATCAATTATGAAAGATTGATTTTTAAATTTTATATTATCTAAATGAAAAAATGTTTTCTTTCTTATATAGAGATTTTTGGATCCTGCTGACACCGACATGCATGGTATCAATAGTAGTAGTGTTGCATAGATGCCACATGGTCCCAACGTAGGCCCTTGTATAGCTGCCAGGACGCAGCTATTCAGATCTCCACCTTCCACACCATTAGGTGGGAGTCGTGACATGCCCACCGAGGAAGCGACCACACAGGTAGGCTCTGGAGGTGGTGACGGAGATGAGGTCGATGATTTGACAAAATATATGGTTTATTTTCCTAAAGAAAGAGGTCTGACCAACACAGGGACCCTTAAGGGCACCTTTATGGTCAACGAGAAAGGGATTCCATTAAATCAGGTTAAAGTCCCAGGTAATTTTTAAAATTTAATTTTTTTCATGTTCTTTATATAAACAAATATAAATCATCTAAATTATTATTTTTAAATTAATAATCATATAATCATTTTGCGTATAGGGAACAACGATTTTTACAGGTCCTTGGATAATAAGGCTTTGTTGATATTTGGGCCCACCATACGGGAGAGGTGGAATTCCCAGAATTCCAACCTCAAAAAAGAATTGATGGATTATTTAGAAAGCCTTTTTGGTGTAGATACTTTTAATAAGACCTTGGCCACCACCGCAGCTGGACAATATTTAAAATATACATGAGAAAAATATAGGAAGCACTTGAAACAAAATGATAGGTACGAGCATCCTCTGATGATTCAAGAGAGGGAGTGGAAGGCCCTCATTGAGGACGCAAAAGAGAAGAAATTGACAGATGAAGGAAAAACACCCTCTGGTCCCAGAAGGTAAATTACAATTTCAATTGAATACCTTCAATCTTTTTTAGATGTAAATAAAATTGTGGTATATATTAACATAATTGAAACTTTTGATGGTATGTTGACTGACACGTCAAAGGCCACAAAATCAAGGCTTGCCAAATGTGGCCAGCACAAGCTAGGCCAGGGTGACTACTTGAAGTTGCAGTCACGAATTTTAAGTACCTAAATATCTTATTTGTATCGCCTTAAAACTTTTAGGTAATTGCAGCGAATAACATAAAAAATACATACTCTTATGCAATGCAGGGTGACAAGTTTGGTACTGAAACCATGGAGGAAGACCTCAAGCTTGGTTACAAGTACAACTATAAAGCGGTAGTTGAACACCGAAAAAGCTTGGGGTAGATACCAAGAACCACTTTGCAGGATAAGGTAAATAAAATTCAATCCACATTAACCTTTATTATTAAAAGAATAAATTCATGTTGGATATTATTAATATTTACAACTTTGTTTTAATCAAGGGAGCGACATTGTCAACGAACACACTAGTATTGGAGAGCAGTGCGTTTATAGCAGTTTGCAACCAGAAGATGGTTTTGATCCCATTTAGTCCCAATTTTCCATAGGGGCGCAACCCCACGATGGTTCTATGACCGAGATGGCACATGATGGTAATATGGATGTATTTTAATCATAGACTTAATAATTTCATAGTTATACATTTTGTACTTCTATTTTTTTTTACTTATACATTTATGATTTTCCTTATAAAGTTTGTGGTCTCCATGGCAGAGAATGTTGTACTTAAGACTCATACAATTGAAGAATAGAACGTGGGGGAAACCATTCCAACGGTGCCAACCAGTGCACTAGGTAAATAATGACATTACAGGTGTTTTTATAAATTTTACTGAACTAGTTGAATGATATTTAAAAACTGGCCATTTAATTTTTGTATTTTTTTTCTTTTGTAGGTGATGACTCATCACAGCGGCCTCCATTACACCGTGAGTACCCTGTGACTAGGCGTGCTCTGCATGATAGGACACAATCACAATCAAATTTTGAAGAGCACAGAGAGAATGAAGACGTAAATATTGATGAAATGATTAGGAACTATAGAGATAAGAAGAAGAGGCTGGATAAAAGTACTAAATGATGTTGTACATGAATATTTTAATAATTATTTAATATAAAATCTATTTTTACCATATTCCTCTCACTCCAAATGGATCAAGGAAACATTTTATTTCATTGTAAACAATTGTGAATATTGGTATGTATATATGTTTTTTTTTGTTGTAAATATTTCAATAGATTTATATGTTGGGTATTGTGGAATTGAGAGTGATGTGAGGGGGAGGGGGGGCGGAGGCCATAAGAGCTTCCGCCTTCACGTGGTTGGCCTTGTTCAATAGAGAATAATTTATTGGAGTCGTTTAATCTTGGAACAAACCTCCCTCGATCCAACAGCGCATCAACAAAGTCAATGTTGACTTTGTTGTTGTTACTTCAAATCAAGGGCCCATTTTGATGAAATATTAGATGCGTGGATCCAATAAATTATTCTTGAAACCAAGAGGATCTCATTCAAGTATGTTCTGACACTCTCGTAAAAATGCACCTTAGAGTAAATAATGCGCTACAAATATTACTTGTATTGATTTTTTAGATATTTATGGAGGTTGAATAATTTTGGCAGGTACTTTAAGATCGTTCTTCGTCGATTGAGGGAATCTCAAGACTAATAGAGGGCCATACATCTGAAGAGAAACACGTGAGGCCAACCATTCCAACTGTACTGTCGACCAGTTCATCAGATCAGGTGTGATTGCTCCTTTCATCATATAAGTTTATATATCCATCAATTAGATTTATTTTAATTTAGATTTGTTTATTTCTTTTATCATATATGTTGATCTTGTGAACAGAAAAATAAAAGGGCATTATTTGTTTCTATTTTCCTCTAATTCTAATTACAATTTTCCTATGACTTTGACCAAGGGAACACTGCTCTAGGAAGCCTCCTCACACCTTCTTGTGACAATTATTCTTTCTATTCTTAACCTATACCAAAAATCACTAAACAACACAATGATGGGAATCATACTAAGCTCTCTATTACTAAGCTCTTTTTATGGAAACTATGTGATATGACACTCAAAACATAACTCATATCTACATGTTATTAAACTCACTATGAAGCTTCTGTATGATTAGAGTGGTATCATTATTAGAAAGATACAGTATGAAGATTAAGACTAACTGACTTATTACCTATATTATACCAATCTTATTGAGACAATGAAATCAGTGAATATGGGAAAGGTGATTTCCTTGTTTCTCAAATAAGCTTCCATTACATGTTACCAATTGTATTGTTTTCCCATATTCATGCCTATTCAATGGTAAACCTACTACTGGAACCAGTGTAATTTGCCAGTAGAGGTTATACAACCATTAATGCATGAATGATTTCCATTTAATTGATACTCATATGATCTAATAACATGGACTAGTAATACATGTATAGCCTTATTCACTCCTATTGCGTGATGTATGTACCCGATGAGTTCAATGAATATGGAATAAAGGGGCATCTGTTTTATTTTTTCATCTGTTTTATATTATTGCTATGTGATCCTCTTTTTCCTAACAAGAAACACCAAACCATAAAGGTAATCAATAATCTCATAAAGAAATAAGCGATAAGTGGTGGATAAAAAGGACCTAGTAGTGCAAGTCACCATTACATGAGGGGTTAATCACTAGGAAAATAAGTACTCCCCAAAACTACCTCCGTGTGCACATGTGCAATGTTACTAAAGTCTAGTGAAGCTTAGTTACATGTATAAGTTCCCCACAAATGATGTTATAATGATCATCATTACATGGGGAGGTAACATTGTGTTTAACTACTTTGTCAAACCCATGATGCACCTCAAGAATGAAAAAATCTTAAACATGACATTCTTCTTGTAATGTGATGATTGAGAAAAACAAATGTAGAGGGTAAGTGAGCACTGTAATGTGAATTCACCTATAAGAACACTGAAAAAATTAATTGCCAAATCCTAAAAAAGAGAGCATGAAATGAATTATGTTTCAACAATTGAGATAGATTTAGCATAAGAAAAACATGTGATGAAGATAATTTACATAGAATGCCAATACCATAACAAGTCCAATACCAATACCAATACCATACCATAACATACCAATACCAATACCATTCCAATGACATACCAATACCAATACCATACCATAACATACCAATACCAATACCATACCAATGACATACCAATACAATACCATACCAATACCAATACCATACCATTGAATACTAATAACAATACCAAAACCAATACCATAGCAATACCATCCATTGCATACCATTCAATGGAAATGGTATGCATTGACAATGATATACATACCAATACCATTACCAATACCATACCATACCATGTCATACCAATATCAATACCAATACCATACCATTGCATACCAATATTAATACCATTGCATACCAAAATGATATGCATTGGCAATGATATGCATACCAATACTATACCAATACCAATACCAATACAATACAATACCATACCATACCAATACCAATACCAATACCATAGCCAAAAACGCTCGAAAGAGTGTTCTTGAAAATCGACCTCATCTTCAAAAATTACACTATGCTTCATTGACCAAAACCCTAGTTTTGGAGGTACTACAACAAATGGTTTTCCGATCAACAGAATGATAGCGTAGGGGCCCCACTAGATGAAAAACGATGCTCTTAATCCAATGCAACTGATGGTTCGTGCATCTGAGTCTCGGTTTGAGTTTCATCACGAGTTGCAACTCGTCTCCACAAGTCATTTAGCGACATGTGGTCAATTTGGTCCATGGGAATAAAATCCAAAACGAGTATCATAACAGACTTTTGTAAGCTCCCGCAAGTTTGTTTGACCAAGTCCCACATGACTACACTATCCAAAAAGACCCGACACAATGTTCTTGAAAATTGACCTCCTCTTCAGAAATTGCACTATGCATCATTAACGAAAACCCTAGTGTTGGAGATACTCCAACAAATGATTTTCTAGTAAACAGAATAGTAGCGTAAGAGCCCTAATAGTTGAAACCCGAAGCTTCGGATCAAATGCAACTGACCGTACATGCAACTAATTCCTAATTTGAGTTTTATGGATAGTTGCAACTCGCCTCCTCAAGCCATTCAAGGACATGAGGCCAATTTGGTCTGAGGGCATAAAATCCAAACCGAGCAGCATAATGTTGTTACATAAGATCCCGCATGTATTTTTGGCCAAGGCCCATGCAACTACACTAGAAAAAAATGCTCGACAGAGTGTTCTTGAAAATCAACCTCATCTTCAGAAATTGCATTATGCCTCATTGAGCAAAACCCTAGTGCCGGAGATACTCCAAAAAATGGTTTTTTGGTCGACGGAATGATAGCATATTGGCCACACTAGTTGAAACTCAGTGCTCTTAATCCAATGCAACTAACGGTTCGTGCATCTAAGTCTCGGTTTGAGTTTTATCGCGAGTTGGAACTCGCCTCCTCAAGCCATTTAGGGACATGTGGTCAATTTGATCTAGGGGCATAAAATCCAAACCGAGTAGCATAACGGACTTTCGTAAGCTCCCGCAAGTCAATTTGGCCAAGGCCCATGTGACTACACTAGCCAAAAACATCTGACACAGTTTTCTTGAAAATCGACCTCATCTTCAAAAATTGCACTATGCCTCATTGACCAAAACCCTAATGTTGGAGATACTCCAACAAATGGTTTTTCGGTCGACAGAATGATAGCTTAGGGGACCCACTAGATGAAACCCAGTTCTCTTAATCCAATGCAACTGACAGTTTGTGCATCTGAGTCCCAGTTTAGTTTTATGGCGAGTTGCAACTCGCCTCCTCAATCCATTTAGGGACACGTGGTCAATTTGGTTCGGGGGAATCAAATCCAAACCGATTATCATAAAAAAATTTCGTAAGCTCCCACAAGTCTATTTGGCGAAGCCCCCCAGGACTATACTAGCCAAAAATACCCGACATAGTGTTCTTTAAAATTGACCTCCTCTTCAAAAATTGCACTATGCCTCATTGACCAAAATCCTACTGTTGGAGATAGTCCAACAAATTGTTTTTTGGTTGATGGAATGATAGCGTAGGAGCCCCAATAGTTGAAACATGGTGCTCTAGATTCAATGCAACTGAAAGTTCATGCATCCGAGTTTTGGTTTGAGTTTTATCGATAGTTGTAACTCGCCTCCTCAAGCCATTCAAGGACATGTGGCCAATTTGGTCCGAGGGCATAAAATCAAAACAGAGCAGCATAATGTTGTTCCGTAAGATTTCATGTGTATGTTTGGTCAAGGCCCATGTGTCTACACTAGAAAAAAAATCTCGACACGGTGTTCTTGAAAATCGACCTCATCTTCAGAAATTGCACTATGTGTCATTGACCAAAACCCTAGTGTCGAAGATACTCCAACAAATGGTTTTTCGGTTGACGGAATGATAGCGTAGGGGCCCCACTAGCTAAAAATCAGTGCTCTTAATCCAATTCAATTGACAGTTCATGCATATAAGTCCCAGTTTGAGTTTTATCACGAGTTGCAACTCGCCTCCTCAAGCCATTTAGGGACATGTGGTCAATTTGATCTGTAGGAATAATATCCAAACCGAGTAGCATAATGAACTTTCGTAAGCTCTCACAAGTCAATTTGGCCAAGGCCCACGTGACTACACTAGCCAAAAACAACTGACACAGTTTTCTTGAAAATCGACCTCTTCTTTAGAAATTGCACTATGCCTCATTGACCAAAACCCTAGTGTTGGAGATACTCCAACAAATGGTTTTTCGGTCGACAGAATTATAGTGTAGGAGCTCCAATAGCTGAAACCCAATTCTCTGGATCCAATGCAGCTGACTTTTTGTGCATTTGAGTCCCGGTTTGAGTTTTATCGATAGTTGCAACTCACCTCTTGAAGCCATTCAAAGATATGTGGCCAATTTGGTCCGGGGGCTTAAAATCCAAATTGAGAAGCATAATGGAGTTCCATAAGCTCCCGCAAGTCTATTTGGCCAAGGTCCATGTGACTACACTAGAAAAAAATGCTCGACAGAGTGTTCTTGAAAATCGACCTCATCTTCAGAAATTGCACTATGCCTCTTTGACCAAAATCCTAATGCCAAAGATACTCCAACAAATTGTTTTTCGGTCGATGAAATGATAGCGTAGGGGCCCCACTAGCTAAAAACTGGTGCTCTTAATCCAATGCAACTGATGGTTCCTGCATCTGAGTCCTGGTTTGAGTTTTATCGTGAGTTGTAACTCGCCTTCGCAAGACATTTAGGGACATGTGGTCAATTTCGTCTGGGGGCATAAAATCCAAAACTAGTAGCATAATAGACTTCTGTAACCTCTCGCAATTCTGTTTGACCAAGACCCACATGACTACACTATCCAAAAATACCCGACACAATGTTCTTGAAAATTGACCTCCTCTTCAGAAATTTCACTATGCCTCATTAACCAAAACCCTAGTGTTGGAGATACTCCAACAAATGATTTTTCGGTAGACAGAATGATAGCGTAAGAGCCCTAATATCTAAAACACAATGCCCCACATCCAATGCAATTGACGGTACATGCAATTGATTTTTGGTTTGAGTTTTATCAAAAGTTGCAACTTGCCTCCTCAAGCCATTCAAGGACATGTGGTCAATTTGAACTGGGGGCATAAAATCCAAACCAAGTAGCATAATGAACTTTCGTAAACTCCCACAAGTCAATTTGGCTAAGGCCCATGCGACTACACTAGCAAAAATTGCCCGAAAAAATGTTCTTGAAAATCGAGCTCATCTTCAAAAATTACACTATGCCTCATTGACCAAAACCCTAGTGACGGAGATACTCCAACAAATGGATTTTTGGTCGACAGAATGATAGCTTAGGGGCCCCACTAGCTGAAACCCAGTTCTTTTAATCCAATGCAACTGACAGTTTGTGTATCTGAGTCTCGTTTTGAGTTTTATCGCGAGTTGCAACTCACCTCCTCAAGCCATTTAGGGACATGTGGTCAATTTGGTCCGAGGGCATAAAATCCAAACTGAGTAGCACAACAGACTTACGTAAACTTCGGCAAGTCTATTTGGCCAAGGCCCACATGAATACACTAGCCAAAAATACCCAACACAGTGTTCTTTAAAATCGACCTCCTCTTCAGAAATTGCACTATGCCTCATTGACCAAAATCTTAGTGTTGGAGATACTCCAACAAATTATTTTCTGTTTGATGGAATGATAACATAGGAGTCCCAATAGCTAAAACCTGGTGCTTTGGATCCAATGCAACTGACGTTTCATGCATCCGAGTCTTGGTTTGAGTTTTATCGATAGTTGCAACTCGCCTCCTCAAGCCATTCAAGGACATGTGGCCAATTTGGTCCGAGGCATAAAATCCAAACCAAGCAGTATAATGTTGCTCTGTAAGCTCCCGCGTGTATTTTTGGCCAAGGCCCATGTGACTACACTAGAAAAAAATGCTCGACAGAGTGTTCTTGAAAATCGACCTCATCTTCAGAAATTGCACTATGCCTCATTGACCAAAACCCTAGTGTCGGACATACTCCAACAAATGGTTTTTCGATCGACGTAATGATAGCGTTGGTGCCCCACTAGTTGAAAATCAGTGCTCTTAATCCAAAGCAACTAACGATTCATGCATCTGAGTCTTGGTTTGATTTTTATCGCGAGTTGCAACTCGCCTCCTCAAGCCATTTTGGGACATGTGGTCAATTTGATCTGGTGGCATAAAATCCAAACCGAGTAACATAATGGACTTGCGTAAGCTCCCGCAAGTCAATTTAGCCAAGGCCCACGTGACTACACTAGTTAAAAACACCTGACACAGATTTCTTGAAAATTGACCTCCTCTATAGAAATTGCACTATGCCTCATTGACAAAAACCCTAGTGTTGGAGATACTCCAACAAATGTTTTTTTGGTCCACAGAATGATAGTGTAGGAGCTCCAATAGTTGAACCCTAGTGCTTCGGATCCAATGCAAATGACGGTTTGTGCATCTGAGTCCCGTTTTGAGTTTTATCGATAGTTGCAACTCACCTCCTCAAGCCATTCAAGGACATGTGGCCAATTTGGTCTGGGGGCATAAAATCCAAACCGAGAAGCATAATGGAGTTTTGTAAGCTCTTGCAAGTATGTTTGGCCAAGGTCCATGCAACTACACTAGAAAAAAAATGCTCGACAATGTGTTCTTAAAAATCGACCTCATCTTCAGAAATTGCATTATGCCTCATTGAACAAAACCCTAGTGCCGAAGATACTTCAACAAATGGTTTTTCGGTCGATGAAATGATAGTGTAGGGGGCCCACTAGCTGAAAATCGGTGCTCTTAATATAATGCAACTAATGGTTCCTGCATCTGAGTCCTGGTTTGAGTTTTATCACGAGTTGCAACTCGCTTCCGCAAGACATTTAGGGACATTTGGTCAATTTGGTCTAGGGGCATAAAATCCAAACCGAGTAGCATAACAGACTTTTGCAAGCTCCCGCAAGTCTGTTTGACCAAGACCCACACGACTACACTATCCAAAAATACCCAACACAATGTTCTTGAAAATTGACCTCCTCTTCAGAAATTGCACTATGCCTCATTAACCAAAACCCTAGTGTTGGAGATACTCCAACAAATGATTTTTCGGTAGACAAAATGATAGCGTAAGAGCCCTAATAGCTAAAACTCGGTGCTCCGCATCCAATGCAACTGACGGTACGTGCAATGGATTCATGGTTTGAGTTTTATCGATAGTTGTAACTTTCCTCCTCAAGCCATTCAAGGACATGTGGTCAATTTGATCTGGGGGAATAAAATCCAAACTGAGTAGCATAACGGACTTCCGTAAGCCCCTGCAAGTCAATTTAATCAAGGTCCATGTGACTACACTAGCAAAAAACACCTGAAAAAATGTTCTTGAAAATCAAGCTCATCTTCAAAAATTGCATTATGCTTCATTGACCAAAACCCTAGTGACGGAGATACTCCAACAAATGGATTTCCAGTTGACAGAATGATAGCTTAGGGGCCCCACTAGCTGAAACCTAGTTCTCTTAATCCAATGCAACTAACGGTTTGTGCATCTGAGTCCCGGTTTGAGTTTTATCGCGAATTGCAACTCACCTCCTCAAACCATTTAAGGACATGTGGTCAATTTGGTCTGGGGGCATAAAATCCATACCGAGTAGCATAACAAAATTTCGTAAGCTCTCGCAAGTGTATTTGGCCAAGGCCCACGTGAATACACTAGCCAAAAAGACCCGACATAGTGTTCTTTAAAATCAACCTCCTCTTCAGAAATTGCACTATGCCTCATTGACCAAAATCTTAGTGTTGGAGATACTCCAACAAATTGTTTTCCATTCAATGGAATGATAGCGTAGGAGCCCCAATAGCTGAAACCGAGTGCTCTGGATCCAATGCAACTGATGATTTATGCATCTGAGTCATGGTTTGAGTTTTATCGATAGTTGCAACTCGCCTCCTCAATCCATTCAAGGACATGTGGCCAATTTGATCTGAGGGCATAAAATCCAAACCAAGCAGCATAATGTTGTTCTGTAGCTCTCACATGTATATTTGGCCAAGGCCCATGCGACTACACTAGAAAAAAACGCTCGACAGAGTGTTATTGAAAATCAACCTCATCTTCAGAAATTGCACTATGCCTCATTGACCAAAACACTAGTGCCGAAGATACTCCAACAATGTAAAATTTTCAGACCCCAACCTAATTTCAGTCTCGCTGATTTTTCATCCAATATTTAATGCCCAAACCTAGTATTATATTAGCAAATAAAACTTAGTAGAAAAATAATTTCAGAACTGAAACATGAGGATTCTGCACATTGTTTATAATGTAGAAATAAAATATTAGCAACATATAAAACTCAAAAAATTATTGACACAAATATTTTCGATCTAACATCGACCCTAGAAAAACCCACAAGGGGAAAACCAGTGAGAGAGGGAGATTTTTATTATTTAGGAGCTTCAGAGAAATTATGTTACAGCATGTTCATCCTCAGAAATTTAATGACAAGCGTATCTCGATAACCGTGCCAAGTATTCACACAGGAAATGAGCCAAACTTCTCAAAACTCTTTCCATAATTTTCTACAATAAATTGTAGGTCTGCTACTCGATTTATGTGCCTCCAAAATGCTATACAGATGCCTCGAAATACGTTCCAACTTCTTCAGCAAATTTATGGGTGCATTAACAGTTGTACATCCACCTTAAAAATTGTGCCAATGTTTCAAAAAAAAACCACACAATAATCTGTCTCGATTTCTGTGCTAATAAAGGACTGTACGGACCTATATAGAATCTGTACGGTACGGCCTAAGTATAGTTGTCTGTCCCTCCTCAAAATCTATGCCAAAGTACAGCTGTACGGACTGATAAAATCCATACCGTACGAACAAAATTAAATGTTGTCTGTTGTCTCGATTTATGTGCACACAAGTGACTATACGAACCTCGAAATCTGTGTTGTACGGCCTCTTGTGTATGTTGAACCTTTGCCTCAATTTTTGTGCTATTATTCTCCCTTGGAATGCATGCCCTAGCTCTTAGAAATGGTTTCTCTCTTCCTGCTCGCAAATACTCTCTCTCTTGTTCACTCAACAATGAACCAACAACCCAACAATGGGTGCGCCCTCCAACCCTAATCGACCTCATGAGGTAGGTGAGGAGTTTCTTAATCCAACGGTTGAGATTGGATTCGATGAGTGGATGAGATTTGGTGTCTCTTCACTCACCCTCACTAAAGTCATAAAGCCACCTTTTAATTTGCATCTCACAAATTAAATGACTAGGGCCCACATTAGGCCCCTTCTCACCCCTTAAGCGCCTAGGGATGAGAAACACTTGCCTAGGTACTTTATTTTAATTAAAAATTTAACACTCCCTCTTACCGAGGAAAGTGTTACTCACCACTCCAATCTTGTCCCTGAAAAATACAAACTTGCCTCTGCTCTATGCCTTGGTGAGTACTTCTGCAACCTGCTCCTCTGTAGATATGTATTGTAGCTCCACATCTCCTCTTTGAACATAGTCACGAATGAAGTGATAACGAATCTCGATATGCTTAGAACAGTCATGAAAAACTGGATTCTTCGAGAGTTTAATGCAAATTTGATTATCACAGTAGATCACAGTAGGCCTCAACTGCACATTGAAAACTCCCACCAGTATCTTGTGTAGCCAAAGGGCCTCACAACTGGCCTGACTGGCTTCCATATACTCAGCCTCCGCAGAACTCAAAGCCATTGAATTTTTTTTCCGACTGAACCAAGACACAGCTGTCGATCCCAATCCAAAACAACACCTCAAAGTGCTCTTCCTGTCACTGACACATCCTTCCCAATCCGAATCTGTGTAGCCAACCAAATGAACTCCATCTCCTCTCTGATAGTCCAGACCATAATCTACCATACCACAAAGATACTTACGCACATGTTTTGCTACCACCCAGTGCACTCTCCTAGGCTCCACCATGAACTGACTGAGAGTGTTTATAGCAAAACAAATATCTGGCCTGGTATTGACCAAATACATCAATGACCCGATCAACTAACAATACAAAGTGGAATCCACCAACTGTGAATCAAAATCATGAAGCTTCTTCCAGTTGGTAATCATGGGATTGGTCATGGGCCTACAATCCTCCATTTGAAATTTGCTCAGAATGTCACACACATATTTCCCCTGTCCCAGGAATATGTTTCCAGGCTCCCGCCAAACTTCCAATCCCAAAAAGTAATGCATCAGTTCGATATCAATCATCTCGAACTCTAAAGTAAGGCTCTCCTTGTAGTTGTTGATGAGTCTCTCTGCCCCTATAATGAAAATATCATCCACATATAGTAGAAGAATGAGAATATCCTCTCCAACCACAATGAAATATAGGTTGGGATCCACCTCTCTTCTCAAAACCCAACTGCTGCAAATAGGCATCTATCCTCGAATACCAAGATCTGGGAGCTTGTTTCATCCCATACAATGCATTCTCCAGTCTACACACATGAGACTCTATCCCATGCACCTCAAATCCCAATGGTTTCTCAATGTACTGCTCAATAAGACCATTCAGAAATGTGGTCTTCACATCCATCTAGTGGATCTTCCAACCCATCTCTGTTGCAATGGAGATCAATGCCCTAATCAAAGTGTATCTAGCAACCGGTGAAAAGGTCTCATCATAGTCGACTCCCTCAACCTATGAAAACCCCCGAGCCACAAAGCGATATTTGTACTTCTCAATGCTGCCATATACAACATGCTTGATTTTATAGAGCCACTTGGAAGTCACCACTGACTTCCCCTTAGGTCTAGGAACAACTTCCTAGACATCATTCTTCATGATGGAATTGTACTCTTCCATCATGGAATCTCTCCAAACCTGTCTACCAGTAGCCTCCTCAAAAGTGGAAGGCTCGGACTCTTGAATAATGCTCACCATCGCAATGTATCTGCAAAACCTCTCAGTAGGTTTACTCTCCTTCACTACCTATCTGGGATTCCCCATTGAACCTTGTGCCTCCCCCAAAGTGT
>JASDQU010010886.1:33610-46732 GCA_032191745.1 Picea mariana | reverse complement strand
TCTCAAAAGAGTGCTAATTTTTGGCATGTATGTTCTGCAAATTATAATGGTAAACAACACTAAACCAATCCTGGAAGATATCACTTCAAAATAATACTAGTGCTTCTGTAAAACCACTCCAAGGGTAAGTGAATCATCCCAATAAAATATTTCAAATGTTGAAGATAACCCCTCTGTTGTGCTAGAACTAAGATACAGGAAAAACAAAATAAATGAGAGGTTCAAGTGCTGGATGAAAAGGTTATATGCTACAAGTGGCCTTCAAAACAACTCCCCAATCTCAATCTCCAAGAATAACCACCATCAAATTGTATTCCAAGCAAGGGATAAGTGGAGAACTCCTCATAGATCATGAATAAATGACAATAAGTGCCAAAACCATGCCAAATAAAAAAAAGTTCTTTAAATTGCAACAAACAAATGTTGTCAAAACTCATTGATCACTAGGGATGTTGATGGTGCAAAAGAGTTGGGCTAGGGTTAGGTGAATAATTATCCATATGTCTTCACAAACCAAGTGCATCTAACATGTTCAATCATTAATAAGTGATTTGGACATACCTGGGATAGATGGGAAATTAACCACTCCATCTTTTCTTACTAATACCAGAGGACTATATCAAGGAACCATTTTCTTCTATCTGCATCTCCATGGTAAAAAATGTTGAATGTTGTTTGAGCTCTAATACCAGTTGATCTGAGTATCCAAGCATAGGCTCAGGGGCAACAAAGGAATTCTGAAGAACTTGAAGGTTATAGTAACTAGAATGAATCTTGGCATTAGTGCATTTATAAGATTGAAGCGTGATGATGATCAACACAGGAACTCACAACATACAAGTTTAGAGTGAAGCATAGCATTCACTAACATGAGAAAACACTCAAATAAACAACACAAGCAAAGTTTTCTTGGAGATTCTTAATCCTCATTTCAATGTCGAATAGTATACAATTGCAAATGCAAATATTCAAAGGGGGTTGCTAAGTATGAGGGGCTCAAAATTATAACAACAAAATAAGAGGAGGGATGCTTTGTATACAAGACCTAAGAAGGGATGTAAAGTTTAAATTAAGTAAATTTTTTGAGACTGTAAAGTGGAGATGATTGATTCTCTATGAGGAGTACCATAAGGGCTATGGAGGCAAGATTTGTAGCATTTAGTGCTCAAATATACAAGAGGGAGAGAGGCTATGTACAAACAACTCATACCAAGAGGAAGAACACCAAAATGTATAGGAGTCCCTAGCACAAAAGTAGAAACACTGCACTGAAACTCAAGCAGATTACAATAGTCTCAAAGCCCTGCATGAAGCTGTTGGCAAGATTGAATCATTACAAGTCCTAACATTGCACTATAACATAATAAAGATCCTTCCATCAACTATGGGTTCCTTAACCAATTTGATAGAACTTGATGTAAGCTTCAATGAACTGGAATTTATACCAGAGAGTTTGGGCCTTGCCACTAGTATTTTCAAGCTGAATGTTGGCAGCAAATTTGTTGACTTATAGAAGCTCCCACGATCTATTGAAAATCTTGGGATTCTTGAGGAGTTAGATATCAACTATGATCAAATAAACGTCCTTCTTGACTCTTTTTATATGCTTACAAACCTTCAAATTCTTAAAGCTGAAGAGACACCATTGGAAATACCACCAGGGAATATAGTTCAAAGAGGAGCTAAGGTGATGCATAATACTGGAAAACATGCATGTTTAATTGAAATATTTTTGAAATGCCTCATCTACACATACTACAAAATATCGATGCCATTTTAATTTCACAGGTTGTTGTGCAGTTTATGATTAATTATGTTCCAAAAAGGGATGCAACAGTAAAAGAGACTAAGCCAAAGGGGAGGTGGTCAATATTCTGCTTATGTTTGAGGAAACACAAGTGGGCTAAAAGCAATGCAGAATATGCTAGACCTGGATCTTAAACACTATACCTTGAACATCAGGTCAGAGCATATTTTTATGAAAGTTTATGTGGAGCACCTTTGCGTCAGAAATGTTGATACCATAATAGAATTTTATTTCATCTCCATGCTTTATGGGATTGATATAAAACTATAATAGTCATTGCAATGCATTTTTTGACATCAAATTCTTCTCCACTATGAATCGTGAAGGAACCTGCCATTCAAGTATTTTTTTTCCCTAAATAAGCCAGACAAGCATAAACGAATTGTTACATTCAAGCAAAGTTTGTTTTTGATACAAGATATTTTACAGCCTCTGTGTTACATCCAAAATGGTGATAGTGAACATAGTTTATTTATTTATACCCCCCTGCATTACATCTCAACATTTATCTCAAGCTCAACCATGGGCAAAAGAGGACATAAGTAAATGTACCGTAAGTGTATCTTCTTCCATTAGTAGACAACATGGTTATTTTTGGTCTTTCATGCATTCTATATTTGAAACATGGCTATTGATATGTCCTTTTGTAATAATGATATCATTGATTGTATATTTGAACCNGGTTATTTTTGGTCTTTCATGCATTCTATATTTGAAACATGGCTATTGATATGTACTTTGTAATAATGATATCATTGATTGTATATTTGAACCATGGCTATTGATATGTCCTTTGTAATAATGATATCATAGTCATTTCTCCCAATCATCATCTTTCATGTTGTTCATGATATTTTCTCTCTAATTTCCATACAAGTTTCAAGGATGTGGATCTTGATCTGTGTTCAACTTGGCATTATGATTTGGTCAAATTCCTCCCATTTTAGTTAAGAAGTGAGAAGTGAGCACTCCACATGAAACCCTAGTCCATATGTAAGTTGTTAGAAGAGATGTCTGTAATAGAACAATTCTTAATTGAACATGTGTTCAAAGACACTGAAGATGGACAATTATTGAAGACTACTATGGAAGTTGAAGATGATAAAGCCAGAAGGACTTGGTAAAAATATGGCAGACATATTTGGATTATGTAGTGGGAGGGCGTGAACTCAATATTAATCAAAGAAAAGTAGACACAATAATATATGGCCTACACAAAGGATTGTTCATGAGGTAGGAATCTTTGTTGGGGAAAATGAGTAAATGAGGAAGTTCATTGCTTATTTCTCCAAAATAGCAACCCCACTCCATGCGTTGACCTAAAAAATACATTTTTTCCCTTGGGAAGAAGCACAACAATATTCTTTTGATAAGTTGAAGCATAAAATCGACAATGCACCAATATTTCCACTTCAAAACTTGAGACAACCATTTGAGTTAAGTTGATGCATCACCCTCCGCAATGGGAACCATGTTGAAAAGAGGAAAATCAATATTTTATCAATCAACAAAAGGTCTAAGCTTCCACTTTGAATTATTGCACTTATGAGAAAGGGGTTTGGGAATTGGTGCAAGTGGTTAAGAAATGGAAGCATGATATCATCGGCAATGAATAATAATTCATATCAATTGTCAACCTCTACAATATTTGTAGGCACAAAACATGCCCCGACAAAACAAGACACTATTGTTGGAAGGGGTTTCCTACAAAACTTTCATCTAGTGATCAAACACAAGAAGGGAGTAACAAATACAGTGACATATATTTGCCTTCTAGGCCACCAATTCCAACAAATTCATCCATTTGTACGATCATGAAAGATATGTTATTGAAGAGTCTAGCGAAATACAAGGCCAAACATGACTAGCATAGGAAGGATGACAAGTTTCAAGTAGGTGCCAACATTTAGTCACACATGAGAAAATAAATATTGCAATATGATATAAATAAGTCAAACCGTGGTTCATCATCAAATCTTCGTTGATAACATTCATAGCGACCATGGATCTAGAGGATCTTTGTTGATAACATTCATAACATTATTCACTTGTCAAAGGGATAAGCTTTGATAGAATTCACAACATTATGCATTAATTCTTATCCATGTTTTCTCTAAATGCTCATTCTACTTGACAATTAGAAGTTGGATGTCACCTTGACTCTCCTCTATTCTAGAGTCATACATTTATTTTGTTGTATGTAAAGGGAATAACCATGGACGCAAGATGTTGCATGCATTAAGTTTGATTATGGTGTTGGAATCTTTTATTTCATTCTTAGCAAGGCTCATGTCATTGACAAGTTGAGGAACCTCACCAAGTCACCATGGAGTAAGTGCTTGCTACATTTAATTCCAAACAATGGTTTACTAATGTATCTAAACCAACAATAATTTCTTTACATTTCTATAAGACCATTGCCGACAACAACATTAAATTCAAATCCTTATTTTATTGGATAACCATGTATCTAATTACCTTTTTCCAGAGCTAATTAATCTAGAAATGTGGGCATCACACTAACCAAGGTGATTGAGTTGGGTTTTATTCCTAGCATAACCTACATTTCATTGAATAATGTTGTGATTTCATGGGAATGGTGAGTCTAGGAATAACCAACAATGTTTTCATTCCATGGATATGCTTACCTTTTTCCAGAGCTAATAAATATGCACATGTAGACAAAACACCAACCATGGTGATTGAGTTGGATTTTATGCCTATGACTTGTGTTTTGTTGAAGAATATCAAGGCTTCATGGGGAACTAATGATTTCATTCCAATCAAAGAATGATAAGGATTCACGACGATGGAAAATATGTGAATAACCAATAGTGATTACCACAACATCTTGTTTAGGTATTATTTTGAACAATTAGTGGGAAATGTTGAACCCCCACATGCACTTCTTACTTTTTTCTGGAGCCAAATTCCATAATGATGCTCGGTTTGGATTTTATGCCCCCAAATGAAATTGACCACCTATCCTTGAATGGATTGAGGAGGCGAGTTGAAACTATCAATAAAACTCAAACCAAGACTTGGATGCACGAACCCTCAGTTGCATTGGATGTGGAGCACCGAGTTTCAGCTATTGGGGCCCCTACGCTATCATTCTGTCGACCAGAAAACCATTTGTTGGAGTATCTCCAACAATAGGGTTTTGGTCAATGAGGCATAGTGCAATTTCTAAAGAGGAGGTCAATTTTCAAGAACAATGTGTTGGGTATTTTTGGCTAGTGTAGTCATGTGGACCTTAGCCAAACAGACTTGTGGGAGATTATGTAAGTCTGTTATGCTACTCAGTTTAGATTTTATTCCCATGGACCAAATTGACCACATGTCCCTAAATGGCTTGTGGAGGCGAGTTGAAACTCACGATAAAACTCAAACCAGGACTCAGATGCAGGAACCATCAGTTGCATTGGATTAAGAGCATCAATTTTTAGCTAGTGGGGTCCCTATGCTATCATTTCGTCGATCAAAAAACCATTTGTTGGAGTATCTTTGACACTAGTGTTTTGGTCAATGAGGCATAGTGCAATTTCTAAAGATGAGGTTGATTTTCAACAACACTCTATCGGGATTTTGTTTCTAGTGTAGTTGCATGGGCCTTGACCAAACAGACTTGCAAGAGATTACAAAACTCCATTATGTTGCTCGGTTTGGATTTTATGCCCCTGGATCAAATTGGCCAGATGTCCTTGAATGGATTGAGGAGGCAAGTTGCAACTATCGGTAAAAATCAAACCGAGACTCGGATGCACGAACCGTCAGTTGCATTGGATCCAGAGCATTGGGTTTCTGCTATTGGGGCTCGTACACTACCATTTTGTCGACCGAAAAAACATTTGTTGGAGTATCTCCAACACTAGGGTTTTGGTCAATGAGGCATAGTGCAATTTCTGAAGAGGAGGTCAATTTTCAAGAAAACTATGTCAGGTGTTTTTGGCTAGTGTAGTCACATGGGCCTTGGCCAAATTGACTTGTGGGAGCTTACGAAAGTCCGTTATGCTACTCGGTTTGGATTTTATGATCCCAGATCAAATTGACCATGTGTCCCTAAATGGCTTGAGGAGGCGAGTTGCAACTCATGATAAAACTCAAATCGAACTCAGATGCATGAAACGACATTTTTCATTGGATTAAGAGCAATGAGTTTCAGCTAGTAGGGCCCCTACACTATCATTCCGTCGAACAAAAAACCATTTGTCGGAGTATCTCTGGCACTAGGGTTTTGGTCAATGAGGCATAGAGCAATTTCTGAAGATGAGGTCAATTTTCAAGAACACTCTGTTGAGCCCTTTTTTCTAGTGGTTGCATGGGACTTGGCCAAACATACATGCAGGAGCTTACGTAACAATATTATGCTACTCGGTTTGTATTTTATGCCCTCAAACCAAATTAGTCACATGTCCTTGAATTCCTTGAGGAGGGGAGTTGCAATTATCGATAAAACTCAAACCGAGATTTAGATGCATGAACCGTTAGTTGCATTGGATCTGGAGCACCAGGTTTCAGCTATTGGGGCTCCTACGCTATCATTCCATCAAACGGAAAATAATTTGTTGGAGTATCTCCAACACTAGGATTTTGGTCAATGAGGCATAGTGCAATTTCTAAAGAGGAAGTCGATTTTAAAGAAAACGGTGTCGGGTATTTTTGGCTAGTGTAGTCACGTGGGCCTTGGCCAAATAGACTTGCGGGAGCTTACGAAAGTCTATTATGCTACTCAACTTGGATTTTATGCGCCCAGACAAAATTTACCACATGTCCCTAAATGGCTTGAGGAGGTGAGTTGCAACTCACGATAAAACTCAAACCGGTACTCAGATGCACAAATCGCCAGTTACATTGGATTAAGAGAACTAGGTTTTAGCTAGTGGGGCCCCTAAGCTATCATTTTGTCGACCAAAAATCCATTTGTTGGAGTATCTTCATCACTNAGGGTTTTGTTCAATGACGCATAGTGCAATTTTTTAAGATGAGCTCAATTTTCAAGAACACTTTGTCAGGTGTTTTTTTCTAGTGTAGTCACATGGGCCTTGGCCAAATTGACTTGCGAGAGCTTATGAAAGTCCGTTATGCTACTCGGTTTGGATTTTATGCCTCCAGATCAAATTGACCACATGTCCTTGAATGGCTTGAGGAGGTGAGTTGCAACTATTGATAAAACTCAAACCAGGAATCTGTTGCATGTACTGTCAGTTGCGTTGGATGTGGAGCACCGAGTTTTAACTATTAGGGATCTTACATTATGATTATGTCTACTTAAAAATCATTTGTTGGAGTATCTCCAACACTAGGGTTTTGGTCAATGAGGCATAGTGCAATTTTTGAGGAGGAGGTCAATTTTGAAGAACATTGTGTCGAGTCTTTTTGGATAGTGTAGTCATGTGGGCCTTGGTCAAACAGACTTGTGGGAGATTACGAAAGTCTATTATGCTACTCGTTTTAGATTTTATGCCCCCGAACCAAATTGACCACATGTCCCTAAATGGCTTGTGGAGGCGAGTTGCAACTCGCGATAAAACTCAAACCGAGATTTAGATGCAGGAACCATCAGTTGCATTGGATTAAGAGCACTGGTTTTCAACTAGTGGGCCCCCTAAGCTATCATTTCATCAACCGGAAAACCATTTGTTGGAGTATCTCTAGAACTAGAGTTTTGGTAATGAGGCATAGTGCAATTTTTGAAGATGAGGTTGATTTTCAAGAAGAATCCGTCGGGCATTTTGTTTCTAGTGTAGTCGCATGGGCCTTGGCCAAATAGACTTGCGGGAGCTTACGAAACTCCATTATGCTGCTCCGTTTGGATTTTATGCCCCCGGACCAAATTGGCCACATGTCCTTGAATGGCTTGAGGAGGTGAGTTGCAACTATTGATAAAAATCAAAACGGGCCTCGGATGCATGAACCGTCAGTTGCATTGGATCCGGAGCACTGAGCTTCAGCTATTAGGGCTCCTACACTATCGTTATGTTGATCGGAAAACCATTTGTTGGAGTATCTCTAGCACTAGGGTTTTGGTCAATGAGGGATAGTGCAATTTTTTAAGAGGAGGTCGATTTTCAAGAAAATTGTATCAGGTATTTTTGGCTAGTGAAGTCACATGGGCCTTGGCCAAATTGACTTGCGGGAGCTTATGAAAGTTCGTTATGCTACTTGGTTTGGATTTTATTCCCCCAGATCAAATTGACCACATGTCCCTAAATGGCTTGAGGAGGCGAGTTGCAACTCGTGATAAAACTCAAACCGAGACTTAGATGCATGAACCGTCAATTGCATTGGATTAAGAGCACTGAGTTTTAGCTAGTGGGGCCCCTATGCTATCATTCCGTCAACCGAAAAACCATTTTTTGGAGTATCTCCGGAACTAGGGTTTTGGTCAATGAGGCATAGTGCAATTTCTGAAGATGAGGTCAATTTTCAAGAACACTTTGTCAAGCATTTTTTTCTAGTGTATTCGCATGGGCCTTGGCCAAACACACATGCGAGAGCTTACAAAACAACATTATGATGCTTGGTTTGGATTTTATGCCCTCGGACCAAATTGACCACATGTCCTTGATTGACTTGAGAAGGCGAGTTTCAACTATCAATAAAACTCAAACTGAGAGTTGGATGTACGAACCCTCAGTTGCATTGGATGTGGAGCACCAAGTTTCAACTATTAGGGCTCCTACGCTATAATTCTTTCGACCGAAAAACCATTTGTTGGAGTATCTCCAACACTAGGGTTTTGGTCAATGAGGCATAGTGAAATTTCTAAAGAGGAGGTCAATTTTCAAGAACAACGTGTCGGGTCTTTTTGGCTAGTGTAGTCATGTGGACCTTAGCCAAACAGACTTGTGGGAGATTACGTAAGTCCTTTATGCTACTCAGTTTGGATTTTATGCCCATGGACCAAATTGACCACATGTCCCTAAATGGCTTGTGGTGAGTTGCAACTCGCGATTAAACTCAATCCGAGACTCAAATGAAGGAAACATCAGTTGCATTGGATTAACAACACTGTTTTTCATCTAGTGGGGCCCCTACACAATCATTTCGTCGACCGAAAATCCATTTGTTGGAGTATCTCTGGCACTAGGGTTTTGGTCAAAGAGGCATAGTGCAATTCTGAAGATGAGGTCGATTTTCAAGAACACTTTGTCAGGCATTTTTTTCTAGTGTAGTCGCATGGGCCTTGGCCAAACAAACTTGCGAGAGCTTACAAAACTCCATTATGCTGCTCGGTTTGGATTTTATGCCCCCAGACCAAATTTTTCACATGTCCTTGAATGACTTGAGGAGGTGAGTTGCAACTATCGATAAAGCTCAAACAGGGACTCGGATGCACAAATCATCATTTGCATTGGATCCAGAGAACTGGGTTTCAGCTATTGGGGCTCCAAACTATCATTCTATCAACCAAAAAACCATTTGTTGGAGTATCTCCAACACTAGGGTTTTGGTCAATGAGGCATAGTGCAATTTCTAAAGAGGAGGTCAATTTTCAAGAAATTTGTGTCAGGTGTTTTTGGCTAGTGTAGTCACGCGAGCCTTGGCCAAATTGACTTGCAGGATCTTACGAAAGTCCATTATGTTACTCGATTTAGATTTTATGCCAACGAATCAAATGGACCACATGTCCCAAAATGGCTTGAGAGGGCGAGTTGCAACTCTTGATAAAAATCAAACCGAGACTCAGATGCATGGACCGTCAGTTGCTTTTGATTAAGAGAAGTGAGTTTCAACTACTGGGGCCCCTACACTATCTTTCTGTCGATCGAAAAACCATTTACCTAGGCAAATGTTTCTCATCCCTAGGCATCGAAGAGGTGAGAAAGTGCCTAATGTGGGCCCTAGTCATTTAATTTGTGAGATGAGAATTAAAAGGTGACTTTATGACTTTAGTGAGGGTGAGTGAAGAGACACCAAATCTCATCCACTCATCTAATCCAATTTCAACCGTTGCACTAAGAAACTCCTCACTTACCTCATGAGGTCGATTAAGTTTGGAGGGCACACCCATTGTTGGGTTGTTGGTTCATTGTTGAGAGAGCAAGAGAGAGAGCATTTTCGAGCAGCAAGAGAGCAAGAATTTTTTAGATCTAGGGCATGCATTCCAAGGAAGAATAATAGCACAGAAATCGAGGCAAAGGTTCATCATACATAGGAGGCCATACAACATGGATTTCGAGGTCTGTACAGTCACTTGTGTGCATAGAAATAGAGACAGCATACAACATTTAATTATGTCCATACGATACAGATTTTATCAATCTTTACAACCATACTTTGGCACAGATTTTGAGGAGGGATAGACAGCCATACAAAGGTTGTACCGTACGAAATCTGTACAGTCCTTTCTTGGCACATAAATCGAGATAGATTTTTGTGTGGTTTTTTTGGAAAGTTTGGCACAGTTTTCAAGGCAGTCGTATAGCCATTAATGCACCCAATTTTTTTTTGAAGAAGTTGGCACATATTTCGATGCATCCATACAGAATTTTGGAGGCACAAAAATCGAGGAGTAAACCTGCAATTTATTGTAGAAAATTCTGGAAAGAGTTTTGATAAGTTTGGCTCATTTCCTGTGTGAAGAACTGGCATGGTTATCAAGATAAGTTTGTCATTAAATTTTTGAAGATGAACATGCTATAATAGAATTTCTCCAAAGCTCCTAAATAATAAAAATCTCCCTCTCTCACTGGTTTTCCCCTTGTGGGTTTTTCCAGGGTCGATGTTAGACTGAAAATATATGTTTCAATAATTTTATGAGTTTTATATGTTGCTGATATTTTATTTTTGCGTTATAAACGATGTTCAAAATCCTCATGTTTCAGTTCTGAAATTAATTTTCTATTTAGTTTTATTTGCCAATATAAAACTAGGTTTGGGCATTAAACATTAGCTGAAAAATTAGGGAGACTAAAACTGGATTGGGGTCTGAAAATTTTACATGGTATCAGAGCTGAGTTGAAAGGAAGCATAAATTATAGCAGTCAGAAAGTTGGGACAACAATCACTTCACAGGACAGAATTTTGAATTTATGATTTTCAGCATAATAGGGTCAATGGCTACAGGTTTGAGAGTTGAGGAAAAAATTGATGGGGCAGCAAATTTTGGTGCATGGAAGGAGAGGATGATCTTGCTTTTGCAAGAAAACGAGTTGTGGGACATTGTGGAAAATACCACAACTCATCCTGTTGTGATAACTACTGATGCTACTTTTCTTGTAGCTTACGCCAAGAAGAGTATCAAGCCTAAGAGGATTATTCTTTATGCCATCAAGGACCATTTGATTCCTCACTTGACAGGGAAGGAAAATGCCTATGAGATGTGGGAGTCTTTGACTAAATTGTACCAGATTACTAATGATAACCAGAAAATGGTTTTGAGGAAAAAACTAAAGAGCATAAAAATGACCAAGGCTAAAAATGTGGTCACATACCTTACTAGATTGACACAAGTGAGGGATGAGCTTGGAGTTGTGGGGGAAGCCATAGTTGACAGTGAACTTGTGAGAAAAACATTGAATGGAGTTTCCAAACAATGGGTTGTTTTCGTGGAGGGCATTGTTGCTAGGGAAAAGCTTCCCAACTGGGAATGTCTTTGGGATGACTTTGTTCAGGAGGAGACCTGGAGAGGTTATGTACATGGCAGTTCATATACAGGTCATGTGGAAGAGAATGTGTCTCTTTCTACCACTAGCAAGAAGAAGTTCAAAAAGGGTCCAAAGGGAGGAAATAAGCCCAAGGGTGAAGGGAAGAAAGACATGAGAAAAGTCAAAGGCTTTACATGCCATAAGTTTGGGCACTATGCAGGTCAATGTCCTAACAAGAAGAAGAAACAAACAACAAATTCACCAGCAGTGGAAGAGTTTTCCACCAAGTTTGACAAGGATTTTTCCTTGATTGTGTGTCTATCCATGAGGACCACTCATTCAGATACTTAGTTGATCCGGATTTATGTAGGAACACAATGAAATACATAAATACACATAAACGCAGAGATGTAGCGGAAATAAGACTTCATTTCATTAATAACAAATGACTGAAATATGCTTACAGATAGAATGGAAATAAACTAGCTAGGGCTTTGGTAGTTTATCTCTGAGAAGAGATGTGGCGGATACTGGCCTCTGAACTATGTTACAATGAGGCTCAAAGGCCTATTATTATTGAGAAACAATGGAAAACCCTAAACATCCAAATACCTTACCCTAGGAGATGAAACACCAAGACTATGGGCCCCATTTGGGTAAGTTGGTACATCAACTTCCCGGGGACGTAACTTTGGCATACGATCTCCGTTTGACGCGTTCCATACCTCGTTAGAAAGATCTATATGAGGACTACAACTTTTTGGTGAGAAACATTAATATATGATCCATGTTGCTCCCCGTTTTCCCAAAAAATGTCGTTTAATGCCTCAAAACGGCTCCGGAAGTTCAGGACCTGAAAAACTGCTAAAAATAGTAAACTGTGTGAAAATTTAAAAATTGAAAGAAGAAATGGTGGGGGTCCAAGTGGAATGGATAATTGGCCACCAATATCCACCTGGATCATTCCTCCCCCCTTAGGAAGCAATGGTCCCCATTGCGTTGAGTTCCTCCATGAGATGAGGAAACTTGTATTGAACTTGGTCCCTGGTGAGCCACTTGCCTTGGTGAAGGAGTTGGCCTGCTTTGACAACTCAATATAGTGGTATCCTTTGTTTTCGGGTGTGCTTGATCTATGTATCCATGATCTGATCAATTCTGGCTTGTTCCATGTAGTCTGGATTTAACTCTGTTGGTGTGAGTTGTTCTGCCATGTCGGATGTGTCTAGTGGAGGTGGAAAGTAGGGTTGAAGGTGGTCCACATTGAACACTGGGTGCAGACCAAGAAATGGTGGAGTGTTGAGCTCAAATTCATTTTCCGCTACAGCCTTGGTGAGAGTGTACGACCCATATCGGAGCGGACGAAGCTTGTGGTGGGGTCCAGCGAGGCGCTCCTTTTGCAAATGCAGCCACACTTTGTCGCCTACCTAGAAGTTGTGTGGCACCTGATGTTGATCATGTCGTTGCTTGTACTTAGCATTGGCTCTGTCCAAGATTTCATGAACCTGTTGGCAGATGTGTTGAATGTTCTCAATGAAGTTATTTGCCTTGTCAGCCTCAGATTGGACATGAGCTGAATCTTTCTGAGTAGCCACAAATGGGATGGCTATGTCAATGGGACATAGTGGTTGGAATCCCAAGCCCACTTGAAAGGGGTTGTGGCTAGTTGAGCTATGGAGAGCCCGGTTGTAGCTGTGTTGTACATAGGGGAGGCTCTCATCCCAT
>JASDQU010010886.1:12264-22887 GCA_032191745.1 Picea mariana | reverse complement strand
TTTGCAGCTACATCACGATGGTGAGCAGTATTCGAGAGTCTGAGCCTTCCACTTTTGAGGAGGCTACTGGTAGACAGGTTTGGAGAGATTCCATGATGGAAGAGTACAATTCCATCATGAAGAATGATGTCTGGGAAGTTGTTCCTAGACCTGAGGGGAAGTCAATGGTGACTTGCAGGTGGCTCTATAAAATCGAGCATGTTGTATATCGCAGCATTGAGAAGTACAAATATCGCTTTATGGCTCAGGGTTTTCATAGGTTGAGGGAGTCGACAATGATGAGACCTTTGCGTCGGTTGCTAGATACACTTCAATCAGGGTAGTGATCTTCATTAAAACAGAGATGGGTTGGAAGATCCACCGGATGGATGTGAAGACTACATTTTTGAATGGTCTTATTGAGGAGGAGGTGTACATTGAGCAGCCATTGGGCTTTGAGGTGCATGGGATAGAGTCTCATGTGTGTAGATTGAAGAAGACAATGTATGGGTTGAAACAAGCACCCAGAGCTTGGTATTCGAGGATAGATGCCTATTGGCAACAGTTGGGTTTTGAGAAGAGAGGCAGATCCCAACCTATACTTCATTATGGTTGGAGAGGATCCTCTCATTCTTCTGCTATATGTGAATGATATTTTCATTACAGGGGGAGAGAGACTAATCAACAGCTACAAAGAGAGCCTTGCTTCAAAGTTAGAGATGACTGATATCGGACTGATGCATTACTTTTTGGGGTTGGATGTTTGACAGGAGCCCAGACACATCTTCCTAGGATAGGGGAAGTATGTGTGTTACATTCCGAGTAGATTTCAGATGTAGGATTGTAGGCCCATGACCACTCCCATGATTACCAACTGGAATAAGCTTCATGCTTCTGAGTCACAATTGGTGGATTCAACTTTGTATTGTTAGTTGATTGGGTCATTGATGTATTTGGTCAATACCAAGCCAGATATTTGTTTTGTTGTAAACACTCTAAGTCAGTTCATGGTGGAGCCTAGGAGAGTGCACTAGGTGGCAACAAAACATGTGCTCAAGTATCTTTGTGGTACGGTAGATTATGGTCTAGACTATCAAAGAGGAGATGGAGTTCATTTGGTTGGCTATACAGATTTAGATTATGAAGGATGTGTCAGTGACAGGAAGAGCACTTTGGGGTGTTGTTTCGGATTGGGATCAGCAGTAGTGTCTTGGTTCAGTCGGAAACAAAAGTCCATGGCTTTGAGTTCTGCGGAGGCTGAGTATATGGAAGCTAGTCAGGCCAATTGTGAGGCCCTTTGGCTTCGCAAGATGCTGGTGGGATTTTTCGATGTGCAGTTGAGGCCTATTGTGATTTACTGTGATAATTAGATTTGCATTAAATTCTCGAAGAATCCAGTTTTTCATGACCGGTCTAAGCATATCGAGATTCGTTATCACTTCATTCGTGACTATGTTCAGAGAGGAGACGTGGAGCTACAATACATATCTACAGAGGAGCAGGTTGCAGACATAATCACCAACGCATTGAGCAGAGGCAAGTTTTTATTTTTCAGGGACAAGCTTGGAGTGGTGAGTAACACTTTCCTTGGTAAGAGGGAGTGTTAAATTTTTAATTAAAATAAGGTACCTAGGCAAGTAATTCTCATCCCTAGGCACTTAAGGGGTGAGAAAATGCCTAATGTGGGCCCTAGTCATTTAATTTGTGAGATGCAAATTAAAAGGTGACTTTATGACTTTAGTGAGGGTGAGTGAAGAGACACCAAATCTCATCCACTCATCTAATCCAATCTCAACCGTTGGATTAAGAAACTCACCTACCTCATGAGGTTGATTAGGGTTGGAGGGCACAACCATTTTTGAGAGAGCAAGAGAGAGAGTATTTTTGAGCAGCAAGAGAGCAACCATTTTTGAGAGCTAAGGCATGCATTCCAAGGCAGAATAATAGCACAAAAATTGAGGCAAAGGTTCAGCATACACAGGATGTCGTTCAACACATATTCTGAGGTTCGTACAGTCACTTGTGTGCACAGAAATCGAGAATCGAGATAACAGACATCATTTAATTATGTCCATATGGTACAAATTTTATCAGTATGTACAGTCGTACTTTGGCATAGATTTCGAGGAGGTCCAGACAGTCGTACTCAGGCCGTACTGAACAAATTGTGTACAGGTCCGTACAGTCCTTTATTGGCATAGAAATCGAGACAGATTATTGTGTGGTTTTTTTTGAAATATTGGCACAATTTTTAAGGTGAATGTACAACCATTAATGCACCCAAAAATTTGATGAAGAAGTTGGCACATATTTCGAGGCATCCGTACAACATTTTGGAGGCACATAAATCGAGGAGCAAACCTACTATTTATTGCAGAAAATTCTGGAAAGAGTTTTGAGAAGTTTGGCTCATTTTCTGTGTGAAGACTTGGCATAGTTATCGAGATAAGTTTTTCATTAAATTTATGAAGATGAACATGCTGTAACAAAATTTCTCTGAAGCTCCTAAATAATAAAAATCTCCCTCTCTCATTGGTTTTTCCCTTGTGGGTTTTTCTAGGGTCGATGTTAGACCGAAAATATTTGTCTCAATAATTTTCTGAGTTTTATATGTTGCTGATATTTTATTTCTGCATTAAAAACGATGTTCAGAATCCTCATGTTTCAGTTCTGAAATTATTTTTCTGCTAAGTTTTATTTGCTAATATAAAACTAGGTTTGGGCATTAAACATTGGCTGAAAAATCAGCGAAACTGAAACTAGGTTGGGGTCTGAAAATTTTACAACGTTGGAGTATCTTCGGCACTAGGGTTTTGGTCAATGAGGCATAGTGCAATTTCTGAAGATGAGGTTGATTTTCAATAACACTCTGTCGAGCATTTTTTTCTAGTGTAGTCGCATGGGCCTTAGCCAAAAATACATGTGAGGGCTTACGGAACAACATTATGTTGCTTGGTTTGGATTTTATGCCCTCGGACCAAATTGGCCACATGTCCTTGAATGGCTTGAGGAGGTGAGTTGCAACTATCGATAAAACTCAAACCATGACTTAGATACATGAACCATCAGTTGAATTGGATCCAAAGAACCTGGTTTCAGCTATTGGGGCTCCTACGCTATCATTCCATTGAATGGAAATCAATTTGTTAGAGTATCTCCAACACTAATATTTTGGTCAATGAGGCATAGTGCAACTTCTGAAGAGGAGGTCAATTTTAAAGAACACTATGTCGGGATTTTTGGCTAGTGTATTCATGCGGGCCTTGACCAAATACACTTGCAAAAGCTTACGAAAGTCTGTTATGCTACTCGGTATGGATTTTATGCCCCCAGACCAAATTGACCACATGTCCTTAAATGGCATGAGGAGGTGAGTTCCAACTCATGATAAAAACTCAAACCAGGACTCAGATGCACAAAACATCAGTTGCATTGGATTAAGAGAACTGGGTTTCAGCTAGTGGGGCCCCTAAGCTATCATTTTGTTGACCGAAAAGCCATTTGTTGGAGTATCTCTGTCACTAGGGTTTTGGTCAATGAGGCATAGTGCAATTTTTTAAGATGAGCTGAATTTTCAAGAACATTTTTTCAGGTGCTTTTTGCTAGTGTAGTCACATGGACCTTGGCCAAATTGACTTGTGGGGGTTTACGAAAGTTCGTTATGCTACTCGGCTTGGATTTTATGCCCCCATATCAAATTGACCACATGTCCTTGAATGGCTTGAGGAGACAAGTTACAACTATCGATAAAACTCAGACCATGAATCTGTTGCACGTAACATCAGTTGCATTAGATGTGGAGCACCGAGTTTCAGCTATTAGGTCTCTTACATTATCATTTTGTCTACTGGAAAATCATTTGTTGGAGTATCTCCAACACTAGGGTTTTGGTCAATCAGGCATAGTGCAATTTCTGAAGAGGAGGTCAATTTTCAAGAACATTGTGTTGGGTATTTTTGGATAGTGTAGTCATGTGGGTCTTGGTCAAACAGACTTGAGGGAGCTTATAGAAGTCTGTTATGCTACTCGGTTTGGATTTTATGCCCCTATACCAAATTGACCACATGTCCCTAAATGTCTTGCGAAAGCGAGTTATAACTCGTGATAAAACTCAAACCAAGACTCAGATGCAGGAACTATCAGTTGCATTATATTAAGAGCACTGATTTTCAGCTAGTGCCCCCCCTATGCTATTATTTCATCCACCGAAAAACCATTTGTTGGAGTATCTCCGACACTAGGGTTTTGGTCAATGAGACATAATGCAATTTCTGAAGATGAGGTCAATTTTCAATAACACTTTGTCAAGCATTTTTTTCTAGTGTAGTCGCATGGACCTTGGCCAAACAGACTTGTAGGAGCTTACAAAACTCCGTTATGCTTCTCGGTTTGGATTTTATGCCCCCGGACCAAATTGGTCACATGTCCTTGAATGGATTGAGGAGGCAAGTTGCAACTATCGATAAAACTCAAATCAGGACTCAGATGCATGAACCGTCAGTTGCATTGGATCTGGAGCACTGGGTTTCAGCTATTGGAGCTCCTACACTATCATTTTGTCGACTAAAAGAACATTTGTTGGAGTTTCTCCAACACTAGGGTTTTGGTCAATGAGGCATAGTGCAATTTCTACAGAGGAGGTCAATTTTCAAGAAATCTGTGTTAGGTGTTTTTGGCTAGTGTAGTCACATGGGCCTTGGCCAAATTGACTTGTGGGAGCTTACGAAATTCCTTATGCTATTCGGTTTGGATTTTATCCCACCAGATCAAATTGACAACATGTCCCAAAATAGGTTGAGGAGGCGAGTTGCAACTCGCGATAAAAATCAAACCGAGACTCAGATGCATGAATTGTCAGTTGCTTTGGATTAAGAGCACTGAGTTTCAACTAGTGGGGCCCCTACACTATCATTCTATTGACCGAAAAACCATTTGTTGGAGTATGTTCGGCACTAGGGTTTTAGTTAAGGAGGCATAGTGCAATTTCTGAAGATGAGGTCGATTTTCAAGAACACTCTGTCGAGCATTTTTTTCTAGTGTAGTCGCATGGCCCTTGGCCAAAAATACATGTGGGAGCTTACAGAACAACATTATACTGCTTGGTTTGGATTTTATGCCCTCTGACAAAATTGGCCACATGTCCTTGAATGGCTTGAGGAGGTGAGTTGCAACTATTGATAAAACTCAAACCGAGACTCGGATGCATGAAATGTCAGTTGCATTGGATTCGGAGCACTAGGTTTCAACTATTGGGGCTCCTACATTATCATTCCATCAAACGGAAAACAATTTGTTGGAGTATCTCCAACACTAAGATTTTGGTCAATGAGGCACAGTGCAATTTTTGAAGAGGAGGTCAATTTTAAAGAACACTGTGTCGGGTATTTTTGGCTAGTGTATTCACGTGGGCCTTGGCCAAATAGACTTGCGGAAGGACCAAATTGACCATATGTCCCTAAATGGCTTGAGGAGGTGAGTTGCAACTCGCGATAAAACTCAAAACGAGACTCAGATACACAAACTGTCAATTGCATTGGATTAAGAGAACCGGGTTTCAGCTAGTGGGCCCCCTAAGCTATCATTTTGTCCACCAAAAATCCATTTTTTGGAGTATCTCCATCACTAGGGTTTTGGTCAATGAGGCATAGTGTAATTTTTTAAGATGAGCTCGATTTTCAAGAACATTTTTTCAGGTGGTTTTTTCTAGTGTAGTGACATGGGCCTTAGCCAAATTGACTTGTGGGAGCTTACGAAAGTTCATTATGCTACTCGGTTTGGATTTTATGCCCCCAGTTCAAATTGACCACATGTCCTTGAATGGCTTGAGGAGGCAAGTTGCAACTTTCGATAAAACTCAAACCAGGAATCAGTTTCACATACCGTTAGTTGCATTGGATGCAGAGCACCATGTTTCAGCTATTAGGGCTCTTACACTATCATTTTGTCTACCGAAAAATCATTTTTTGGAGTATCTCCAACACTAGGGTTTTGGTTAATGAGGCATAGTGAAATTTCTGAAGAGGAGGTCAATTTTCAAGAACATTGTGTCGGGTATTTTTGGATAGTGTAGTCGTGTGGGTCTTGGTCAAACAGAATTGCGGGAGCTTACGAAAGTCTGTTATGCTACTCAGTTTGGATTTTATGCCCCTAGACGAAATTGACCACATGTCCCTAAATGTCTTGTGAAGGCGAGTTACAACTCACAATAAAACTCAAACCAGGACTTAGATGCAAGAACCATCAGTTGCATTGGATTAAGAGCACTAGTTTTCATCTAGTGGGTCCCCTATGCTATCATTTCATCGACCAAAAAACAATTTGTTGGAGTATCTTCGACATTAGGGTTTTGGTCAAAGAGCCATAGTGCAATTTCTGAAGATGAGGTCGATTTTCAAGAACACTCTGTCCAGCATTTTTTTCTAGTGTAGTCACATGGACCTTGGCCAAACAGAATTGCAGGAGCTTATGAAACTCCATTATGCTTCTCGATTTGGATTTTATGCCCCAGACCAAATTGGCCACATGTCCTTGAATGACTTGAGGAGGTGAGTTGCAACTATCGATAAAACTCAAACCGGGACTTAGATGCATGAAAAGTCAGTTGCTTTGGATTCAGAGCACTGGGTTTCAACTATTGGAGCTCCTACACTATAATTATGTCGACTGAAAAACCATTTGTTAGAGTATATCCAACACTAGGGTTTTGGTCAATGAAGCATAGTGCAATTTCTGAAGAAGAGGTCGATTTTCGTGAAAACTGTGTTGGGGGTTTTTGGCTAGTGTAGTCATGTGGGCCTTGGCCAAATTGACTTGTCAGAGCTTACGAAAGTTTGTTATGCTACTCAGTTTGGATATTATTCCCCCATATTAGACTGACCACATGTCCCTAAATGGCTTGAGGAGGCGAGTTGCAACTCGCGATAAAACTCAAACTGGGACTTATATGCATGAATCGTCAGTTGAATTGGATTAAGAGCACTGAGTTTCAGCTAGTGGGGCCCCTACGCTATCATTCCATCAACCGAAAAACCATTTGTTGGAGTATCTCCGACACTAGGGTTTTGGTCAATGAGGCAAAGTGCAATTTTTGAAGATGAGGTCGATTTTCAAGAAAACTGTGTCGAGATTTTTTTTCTAGTGTAGACACATGGGCCTTGGCCAAACATACACACGAGAGCTTACATAAAAACATTATGCTGCTCTATTTTGATTTTATGCCCTCGGACCAAATTGGCCACATGTCCTTGAATGGCTTGAGGAGGTGAGTTGCAACTATCGATAAAACTCAAACCGAGACTCAAATGCATGAACCGTCAGTTGCATTGGATCTGGAGCACCATGTTTTAGCTATTGGGGCTCCTACGCTATCATTCCATCAACCAAAAAACATTTTGTTGGAGTATCTCCAACACTAGGATTTTGGTCAATGAGGCATACTACAATTTCTGAAGAGGAGGTCAATTTTAAAGAACACTATGTCGGGTATTTTTGTCTAGTGTAGTCATGGGGGCCTTGGCCAAATAGACTTGCAGGAGCTTACAGAATTTTGTTATGATACTCGGTTTGGATTTGATTCCCCCGAACCAAATTGACCACGTGTCCCTAAATGGCTTGAAGAGGCGAGTTGCAACTCACGATAAGACTAAAACTAGGAATTAGATGCACAAACCGTCAGTTTCATTGGATTAAGAGCACTGGTTTTCAGCTAGTGGGGCCCCTAATCTATCACTCTGTTGACCGAAAAACCATTTGTTGGAGTATATCCAACACTAGGGTTTTGGTCAATGAGGCATAGTGCAATTTCTGAAGAGGAGGTTGATTTTCAAGAAAACTATGTCAGGTGTTTTTGGCTAGTGTAGTCATGTGGGCCTTCGACAAATTGACTTGTGGGAGCTTATGAAAGTTCGTTATGCTACTCGGTTTAGATTTTATACCCCTAGATCAAATTGACCGCATGTCCCTAAATGGCTTGAGGAAGTGAGTTGCAACTCGCGATAAAACTCAAACCGAGACTTAGATGCACGAATTGTTAGTTGCATTGGATTAAGAGCACTGAGTTTCAACTAGTGTGGCCCCTATGCTATCATTCCGTCGATCGAAAAACTATTTTTTGGAGTATCTTCGGCACTAGGGTTTTGGTCAATGAGGCATAATTCAATTTCTGAAGATGAGGTTGATTTTCAAGAACACTCTGTCGAGCATTTTTTTCTAGTGTAGTCACATGGGCCTTAGCCAAAAATACATGCGGGAGCTTATGTAACAACAAAATGCTGCTCAGTTTGGATTTTATGCCCTCATACCAAATTGACCACATGTCCTTGAATGGCTTGAGGAGGTGAGTTGCAACTATCCATAAAACTCAAACGAGGAATCAGTTGCCTGTACTGTTAGTTGGATTTGATCTAGAGCTTCAGGTTTCAGCTATTAGGGCTCTCACACTATCATTTTGTCTACCAGAAAATCATTTGTTGGAGTATCTCCAACACTAGGGTTTTGGTCAATGAAGCATAGTGCAATTTCTGAAGAGGAGGTCAATTTTCAAGAACATTGTGTCGGGTCTTTTTGGATAGTGTAATCATATACTTGCGGAAGCTTATGAAAGTCTGTTATGATACTTGGTTTGGATTTTATTCCCATGGACCAAGTTGACCACACACTAATGCATTTGGGTCAAATTTCGACGACGTGTTCGACGCAATTGCCACTTTATATTTTCGGGAGAATGACAAACAGTGGACCCCCTCAAACATCGTTTCACATGACGTCGCTTTTTTGATGACATAGATTTCATCTTTATTGCGACGTTTCATGCGGACACGTGTCATCCCAGATTTGACTGTCCAACCCCCATATAGATGTCGTAAGCCCGACGTCTGGGACATGTCAAGAGCAATGTCTGGGATGTGGCAAGAGCGATGTCTTGGACGTGGCAAGAGAGACATCGGGGACGTGGCAAGAGAGACGTCTGGGATGTGGCAAGAACGATGTCTTGGACATGGCAAGAGTGATGTCTGGGACGTGGCAAGACCGACGTCTTGGACGTGGCAAGAGAGACATCGGGGATGTGGAAAGACCAACGTCTGGGACGTGGCAATACTGACGTCTTGGACGTGGCAAGAGAGACCAATCGGGGGTGGCAAGAGAGACGGCTTGGAGGTGGCAAGACTGACATCTAGGAGGTGGCAAGAGCGATGTTGAGAGGTATCAGCTCCGACGTGGTTGCTATGGGAGAAAAACTCCAAGACGTCGCAATAGCGACTGTGTTGTAGGTATTTAAAAAAAAATGCAATATCAATACTGAGAGGGCTGATACATTAACCTTTGGAGATTCCATGCGAAGGAATCAAATAGATGAGGAGGGAAAATTCCCTGTCATCCTATTTACTGCAACCTTTATTTGATGAGCTAAAAGGAATCACTTGTGTTTTTAACTTTATTTCATTTCAACGTGCCTACAGAGAGAAGAACCAAATTGTTGATGGCCTCTCAAAGGAAAGGCTTCAGATGTCATTTGGTCAATGGTTCATCCATGCGAAGGAAGAGGGTGAGTTGAATAAGTATCACCAACCTCCCTTTCATGAACAAGAGCATATTTTGCAGACTTCTGGAAGTAACTTATCATCCTGTCTGATTGCTCTTTCAGATACTCATTTAATATGGTTGGTTATTAGGCACTATCTTACAGAAGAGGAATGAACATGGCCCCGACAGATGTCCCTTGTGTAAAGTGAATGAGGAGAGAACCGTTGATCTCATTATGATTTGTTCCTACTCATCATAGCTCTGGAAGTGGAGGCCTTAATTGGGATTAAAATGGCTTGAAGGGCAACACTATTGATGAAGGTATAAAGCTTTGGTGTGAGAATTCAAATGTAAACAAGGTTAAAATATTGCCATTGATTCTGGCTTGGGCTATTTCGCTCACAAGGAATGCATGTATTTTTGAGGAAAAATTCATTCCACTAACCCAATGTGCATCCCAGGGTCTGAGTAATCTCAGTAGTTTCAGAGAGAAAAAGTTGGAAAAAACTGTTTGACAGATAGTTGTAGAGTATGTGGACAAGTCAAAGCCATGGGCTTACTTCAATGGAACCTCCTCTCAAGGGGATCCAACACAGAGTTGTTGTGTTGTAGTCACATTCTCTAAAGTTTAGAGTGGGCGTGGGTCAGGGTACAAATAATTATGCAAAGTTAATGGACTTGAAACTACTTCTCACTATGGTTGGTGAGAAAGGAATCACACCCCTACAAATCTTTGGAGATTCCATGGTTGTAATCAAATGGATGAGGAGGGGAAATTCTATGTCATCCTATTTACTGCGGCCTTTATTTGATGAGCTAAAATGAATCACTTGTGTTTTTAACTTTATTTCCTTTCAACGTGTCTATAGGGAGAATAACCAAATTGTTGATGGCCTCTCAAAGGCAGGGCTTCAGATGGAATTTGGTCAATGGTTCATCCAGGTGAAGGAAGAGGGTGAAAGATTTTTTTATCAAAGATCTCTCTTTTGAAAATGATTTTGTTCTTGAATTTGTAAGGTTGATCCTATAGTAATGGAAATCATGGGTGAAAGATTTTTTTATGAAAGATCTCTCTTTTGAAGATGGAGGAAAGTAGAGAAATGTTGACACTATTATGAAGAC
>JASDQU010010885.1:195130-208022 GCA_032191745.1 Picea mariana | reverse complement strand
TCATGGGTTGATCCTTGGTCTTGTACCTTGGTGGATAAGACCCTAGATGTGTTTTAGGTCCCCTAGATGTGTTCTGGGGCAACCTAGTCTTTGATCAGGTAGATCTTGGTGTAATACCAAGATGTGTTGATGTGTGATCCTCTTCCTCTCTCCCGGGATGGTCCATGAGACCTATGAGTGCCTATGAAGATGGACATGACCACATTGTTGATGGAACCCCTTATGCAGTGATGATAAAGTTTATAGGTCATTATGAGACTCATGTGAACATGTTTTTCCATTATGGACCCCCCTTTGACTTTGTCTTAAAAGTTACCCCCTTGTTGTTTTATATGATTGAGGTTTTATTTATGTGATTGTGGTTTTATATGTGTTTAGGGTTTTTATAATTAATATTAATATTAATTGAAATTTTAATTAACATTTATATTAATTAAATGTCAATATTTAATTATAATTTTAAATTTCCCTAACCCCTCTCCCTAACTATAAATAAGACCCTACCCTCTAGCATTTTATTACACTCACACTCACTCACTCCTCACTCTCCTATTTGCTGAGACTACCTCAATTGTTCTCTCTTAATGATGGTGCGACCTCCTTTTTGGACTATCTTTTCAGATCTGAGTTTTGTTTTGTTGGTGCGACCTTTCCATTTGATGTAAAAGTTTTAGATATGAGTTTTTTTTTTTGGTGCAACCTCTCTTTTTGATGTAACAGTTTTAGATCTGAGTTTTTTTGGTGCAACCTCTCCATTTGATGTAACAGTTTTAGATCTTAGTTTGTTGGTGCAACCTTCCCATTGGTGTAATAGTTTCAAATATGAGTTTTGTATTAGTCTTGGTATTGGTTGGATTTTTTAATCCAGTGATGCCTTATTTTCAGTTATGGAGGGTTTTCTTGTTTGATATGGAGAGTTTCGCTGTCTCCGTTTTTGGATTTCTTGTTGTCCCTTATTGTGGGGTAGTTTTTTTTTTTTTATCAGCTATTGTTAATACCTTGTTGTCCCTTCTTGTTGAGTACTTGTTGTAGTTGTATTGTGATGGTCTATACCTTGGAAAAAATGTTCCTAAGTCCTTATGACAAAGATCAACCCTAGAGGTTTGATCCATGAACCTAAAAATATTACTGAGCATATTATAAAGGTTTTCATCCACACATGTGACAGGTACATCTTTCTTAGATCAAGAGGTATGCTTGAGGTTTGTCTTTTCACTCAAACATTTTGTTTATACTCAGAATTTAATTTAGATATGTTTATTTCTTTTCTCATATATGCTCCTCTTGTGAAGAGAAAAATAAAAAGGCATTATTTGTTTCTATTTTTCCCTAATTCTAACAATTTTCCTATGACTTTGACCAAGGGCACATTTCTCTAGGAATCCTCCTCACACCTTCTTGTGACCATTCTTTTTTCTATTCTTAGCCTATACCAAACATCACTAAACAACACAATGCCTGGAATCATACTAAGATCTCTATTACTAAGATATTGTTATGGAAACTACGTGATATGGAACTCAAAGCATAACTCGTATCTACAGCTTATCAAACTCACTATGAAGATTTTGTATGATTAGAGTGGTATCATTATTACGAATATACAGTATGAAGATTCAGACTAAATGGCTTATTACTTGTATTATACCAATCTTATTGAGGCAATGACATCAACTATTAACTATAAGCTAATCCGTATTGAATCTAATCACATTGATTATGGATATTGTGTGTTCTGTTCAGACTAACATGATGTGTCTAATTCAGACAAGTACTGTGATTCGAATAAAATGTTAACATGACTAATAAGTACCGATCTACTTTGTTTAACTATGCTTCTATTGGTATGATTACATACTTATATCTATGATTTCCATTGCTTACGATGAACCTGTTTATATGGTGAGTAATACAATCCCATTCTTTATCTATGATAGTATCATTACCCTTATAAATATAACATGTAAGAGATTATGGTAATAAGGTAACCATTACTTATGCATGGACTAGTAATACCTATATAGCCTTATTTACTCCTATTGTGTGATGTATGTACCTGATGAGTGCAATGAATATGGAATAAAGGGGCATTCACATTACCACATATAGGTGAATGGCAATAAGCTTACATCATATGTGAACAAAGCTCCTTGTATCTCATATGTAGAAACACAAGTAAATTCCAGGAATCACTTCTATTACCATAAGTTGATAGGTATGAATATGGTATGCTCACAATAGTATGAGTTCCATCTTCTTGAATAGGGATAGATTATGTGAAATAAGCATGTCATACATAACTGATATGGAACCAATGTAAGCTGTAAGTGATATGTTGAACCTTGGGTATTATGTGTAATTATTCATATAGGTCAGATTGTATTACACGACTTTCATTGTAATTACCTAATATTGGTACATCTATAATACAGAGAAGAGTGTAATCTCCATAGTAATAACCATAACTAAGCTATCGTAATAAGAAATGATTACTATCATATTCAACGTATAGGTTTTGTATACCAGTACATATCACATGCTCGTATTGATTACGATGATTCCCAGCTTAAGTACAATATAAGCATTACTATTAACATGTGTAATTGATTACGGATGAACACATAGGGTTAAGCTCAACACCACATATAATCTTATCACATTGTTAAGATATGAAATATGTGAAGTAAGACCATGGAAAATTATGTGCTTATATCGAGTAATCAGATAGGTGCAAAGTATATATATGGGTTTCATTACCTTATCATAGGTAACTAGTAGAGATAATGGTATAAGCACTATACTTTTCATTAAGCCGATATAACAAGCGTAACATAACACCTATATGGGCTTATCATATGTATTATTCCATATTCAATGATTACATCTATTTTTATTAGTATCACTAAACAAGTTATTCATTATATACCCTTATTAGGATGATACAAGTGAATTACTTCATTTTAAAATTTTCTAGTTGCAAAATTTAAAAATATAAAAAAAATAAAAATAAATTGACATTTAAAAAAAAAAATACCTACATGACGTCGAAATTGCGATGTATGGTAACGTCTCTCCTATGACACATATGTCGAATATATATAGCTGGCCGTTGATTGAGCGACGTTACCATATGTCGGCATTGCGACATATGGTAACATCATTCCCATGACACATACTTCGGAGATATATAGCTTGTCGTCGGTTGAGCGACGTTACTATAAGTCAGAATTGTGACATATGGTAATGTCGCTCCCATGGCACATATGCCAGAGATATATAGTTGGCCATCGGTTGAGAAATGTTACTATAAGTCAGAATTGTGATGTATGGTAACATCGCTCCCATAACATCCACATAGTGGAGACCGATGAAATGGGACGTCGGAATTTCGATGTCTTTGACGTCACTATAGTGAAGACTATATGGGGTTTGGACAGTAAAATCCGAGATGACACATGTCTGCATGAAACATCGCAATAAAGACAATATCTATGGCATCAGAAAAACGACGTCATGTGAAACAACGTTTGAGGGGGTCCACTGTTTGTCATTCTCCTGACAATATAAAGTGGCAATTGTGTCAAACACACCATCAAAATTTGAACCAAATGTATTAGAATACCCTAGTCTAAGTAAACCTCGGGTTGACTTCCCTTCCATTTGGTTAACTAGTCAGTGCCAGGTTGATTCATTTACCTGACCGTTGACTAGTCTTCCACATGGTCGACATCTTTCATGGAGAGCTAAGTCGACTTCAACTCATTTCATAGTTGCTCGATTTAATTTATGACTATTCCTTTGGTTGATTGAAGGCAACAATCCATTTTTTCAAGTAATGGTGTATGCATCCCATTGATTATTTCCATTTCTAGTTTCTACTTGTGTGCCATCTACATTGAAGATGAAAATACTTTAGGAATTCAAGAGTACAAAGATATTTATACAGGTTCAAGGAATAGAGGTCTAATGGATTTCATGTAGATCGATATCCCCGTTCGAACTTGTGATAAAGAACAAAAATTAAATTTCCACACAATTATTCGTGTTGGTGAAGCGAGTGGGCTATCAACTCCCCATTTACGGATCACTTACACTAGTTGGTGAAGTTTTGTTTTTAACAATAATAAAACACAATGGAGTTAAAGGAAATGCAACATACAATCATAAAAAATAGAAGAGAGGTATGAGTATCCTAAAATTGGGTGAACCAACCAAAGAGCTGTCAATTATGTATTCTCTAAGCATTGATACAAAAAATAACAAAAAATTCAAAAAAAACATAATATGGGGAAGGAAGACCACCACCATTCTGACTAGAAATACAAGCAAGGGTTCTAGGCTATCCTAAGATATTCCTATACCTTCTTACAACCAACCAAGATAAATAGTTTCTTTCCCTTCAACAAACATGCATAAAATACCACACAAATGGACAAGTAACAAATGCTAATAAGAATAAATCTATGTATTATAAATAAGGAAATAGAAACTAGATACTTAGCTAATGAATTCCACCTTGAGATAAATAACATAAAATCATTCTACAAATATCCTTCAACCGTACACAAATAGATATCCAATTCTTAATAGTTAAATATGATAATAGTGGAGATCAACAATGATTGAGAAGCCTTATAGAAAACCAACAACAATTAGTTACTTTCATTCAATAGGTCGTCCATAATACATGAATCGACCTCCTATTTATATAAGAAGAGGAGGTAGAGTTAGGTTACCAAACCCCAAGGTCAAAAGGATACCTTGGGTTTAAAAAAAATCATTGTACGAAAAGTGAAAACTAACACTTCTAGAATGTTCTATTTCAATTTTCAAAATTGAAATTATATCCTAATTTTGCAAAAAAAATAAATACAATTATGAGAAAGAAAGTGGCTTTGAGAAAATCGTTTTTTGGAAAAGGTGCCAAAGGTGTCACATTATTAATTGTACCTTGAGTTCTTGGTATTAACTGGCCACTTTTTATCTATTATAGTGGGGGTGAAAAGTAGGTGTGAAAGTGCTCATCCATGGCCATAGGAATTGCTAGAAAGAAAGCCAATGATTGGGTGGATCCCAATACTCTCATGGAGGGAAAGGAGGTAATGAAACTGAGTGAAATGATTCAGGATATGTTCAATACTTGATCATCTTTTAGACTTGACAATAATCTCACCTTGCTACATATAATGCCGCTACAAAAAGTGGCAACTTATGGTCTCCAACTGGTTCAATTTAGAGAAAAGACCTCTAAGCTTGAAAATATGTTTGGCTATCCTAAAGTGTAGAGAAACATTCAATTTGGAACCCATAGAATTATGGGTGACCTATTGTACCTTAGAAACATAGTACCTTTCATTTGGCACAAATCAGGCTCAAATTGAATGAGACTTGGCCTTCAAAAGGTACTGGGAAATTGTTGTGCTTGACAGAGAGTTTAGGAAAAGTAAAGTGAAGAACCAAATTCTAAATAGGAAGGAAGAAATTGGGCTACCATTCTAGATTTTATAAAGTGTATTCAAAATGTGTTTTTGATAAAATTAGTTTTTTTTTCATCCAATTTCATCCATTTCTAACACTAGTCTCCTTTTCAATTGGGATCCCTCTTCATTCACATGAATAGCACTAAAAATATCTAATTAATTACCAAATCACATTATTGTAGGTGTGAAGTGATACATGTTCCATAGTCTAGGTTATTTCTAGGTGAAAATTCAACTTTGGACAATTGAGTTATTATATTAATTTCACAAAGGTCTCCTTATACTTAATATTTTTTGTATAGCTCCAAACTATACTATAACAAACTTTTGATTCTTTTTTTGTTTATGTAACAAAGAAATTAATTTTTTGAATGTGCATAATTTTTTGTTTTATAATGGTTTTAAAGGAGGGTGGCACATTTTGGTTAGGAGGTGATGCCACCCAATTGGGGGGACACCCCACCACACCCTTCCTTTTTAAATTTTAGTGGTGGTGGTAAAGAGACCTACTTTGGGTGACGACTAGTTGTCCAAATAGGGGCTAGTTTCTTAGGAGGAAGGGTGATTGTGGTTGTATGATGATGTTTTGGGGAGGAGGGGTGACTTTATAATGCAGGAGGAGGGGTAGACTACTACCAAGAGTCACAACCTTGTGTCTGTTTGCATCTGTAGAAGGGGAAGGGATGGTGAATTATAGAAAATGGAGGATAATAGGGATTGGGAGGGAGATGGGTGGAGGAGTAGGGGTGATGAGAGGTAGTGGAGTTAGGGGGAAATGTGTTTGGGATAGGAGTGTTGTAGGGAGTAGGAAGGGGTTGGGTAGGTGGAAAAAGAGAGGGGGGTTATGGGTAGGGTTTATAGAGAGTAAGGAAATGTATTTACAAGGGTTTAGGGAGTGCACAAGGTTGAGAGGAATGGATGCAGAAGGAGTAGGTATGGGATATGGGTATGGAGGGAAAGATTATATAGAGGGTATTGGGTGCAAGGGATTCTGTATGGGTGATGTAAGACCCCTAGTGGGTTGAGGAATGGGATAAGGGAAAAAGGGAGGGGGTGGGATGTATAAGGTCAAAGTGGCATATACAAAAAACATAGAGATAGAAGGGTCATGGGGAATTGATATTGGTGCCTAAGTGGGATCAAAACTCCCTCGTCCTACAAAATTATTTTTCCAAAAACCAATACCAATGAATGAAAACCATGCACCCAAAGTCTACAACCTGTAAGCATACACTATTTCACAATAAAACCAATGCAACTAAAAATATAGAAGCCATGAACTAACTCTAATTTCAGAGGCAATGGTATTATTTTCAAGGGTAGCTCGCTCAATCTTAGTGGGATACCTACCTATGTTCAATTCTTCCACGAACTCCCTCAAAATATAACTATATCCTCAAGCCAACAAAGGAGAAAAAAAAGGATATGGAGAAAGGGGGAGCTTACATTCCCCCCTTTTTCTAATTTATATTATTTTTTAATTTTTCTTGCATGATTTATGTGTGGCTTGTCCATATTTTTTCTGTATATTTTCTTTTAGTTTAATTTTTTTTCTTATTTTTGCTTTATGAATTTTCCTAAAAATGCACGCCAAATTGGGATTAAATGCATTTTTATCAATTTTCCATTGAATTTCATTGGATGAGATTGAGATTGGATTAGGATCACATAGAAGCAAAATGAGACATTGATCAAAGACTCCTCAACAAATCAACTAAACATTTGATCCAACATTGGAAAGGTCTATCAGTGGGGCCCACAAGTGACCTAAATTTTCAAAGATTTCCATTCATCCATATGGAATTGGAATTATGGAAACATAGTATAATTATAAAGACATCAACAATTAGTTCACTTCCATCAACTAAAAAGTTTGATTCAATGCTACCAAAATATGATTTACCTACTTAGGAATTGTGCTAAGAAAGTTTCCCATAAAACACTCTTAGAATTGGTTTGGAGAGTTGTAAAGGATCTTAGGGATTTCCTCCTCGAAGAGGCCCATGAAAATTGCTCTCTTTCTAAATTATCAAAATATGGGTTTACATTATATAGGCTCAATATCCTTTTTTCTCCCATTTTACTTTTTTAGAGTTCATATTTTTTCTTATTTTGCTCATAATTTATTGTTTCTCTTGATTAAGTACACTACAAATGGCATCAGAGTTATTTCCCATGCTTGCATGAGCCCAAATTGTGTGTGTGTGTGTGTGTGTGTGTGTGATTCGACATGTAAAAATATGGTTGGGACACATACATGCAAGGAATATAAGTGGAGTCACCTAGTTGGACAACCTTGTACACCTCTATTGGTACCAAGCGAGTAGTATCACATTAGATAGAATATGTATACATATTTGATCTTCTATGTGTCTTTATGTATATCAAACCCCCCCTAAGTGCACCTAAAATCATCCTTACATAAATCATTCGATCATTCATTCAAGTACTTGAATATGAACAACTAACATTCAAGCACAATATATGTCATGAAAATGGACACTTCACCAATGACTACAAAAAAATTGAGAAGTTGACTTCACAAGAGACCTTGAAGACAAGCACCCTCTTAATGGAAAAAAACCTCTATCATAAAGTTTTTGGTGATTGCTAGAAAGCGTTTTCCAATTTCTTAAATGAAAAAAAAGTTTGAAGTTCTTAGCTTCACTGAGAATGATAATGAAGAGGTTTTCCCAAAATTAGTCCCCTCTCAAAATTTGGGCCCAATATCCATGCCCAATCCAACTTCTCTTATAATCAAAGAAACTCTTGTCATCCCTTGTCCCCAAAGTCCAACCTTCTTAGTCTATTCCCCCCTTTGATCTTCCTTCCCCTTAGATCCTTGTGACTTCATTGATGATACCTCATATTAACGGAACAACTCCAAAGAGTCTCTTTCCCTTGATTTCTTCCATTATTCTCAGTTGCACGAAGACCCAAAAAATCCATGAAGTAGAAGAATTGAAAGATTGAAAATGATGAAACAAATTAGGTCAAATGTGTAGTAGAGAAAAAAGGGAGGTAGGGAGTCTTTAGTAGTGCTAATAAACCATATAAATACAATATCCAATGACATTTATCTCTTGGAGTTGCAAAGGATTAGAGAGTAAGAAGAAACAATAATTTGTCCATAGTCTCATTAAAGGTGAAAAAACAAAAGTTCTGCTCCTCCAAGAAACAAAAGTTTTAAGAACAATGAAGGAACATGCATTTAAGCAAGAGAATCCTTTGGTGGAATTGCCACAATTTGGGACCCAAAAATGATGAAGTTGATATGCATTGATCGTCATTGATACATGGATGAATATACCAATTAGTAGTGATTGAATTCCTCCCATGGTTCCACATGAAAAACCGGTACGAAGATAACCTACATGTCCAACCGAACTATGAGCTAAAGGTATCAATGGGGAAATCCCCCATTGGATCCGCACAATCCTTAGGGTGACCTCATCAAAGAATCAAGTATAATTTTTCAATTCTTATGCTCCTAACTATTTCCAAGACAAAACATAATGCCAATAATCTCTTGGACTCTTTGGGGACACCTCCCCCAACCCACATATAATATTTTTGGGAAATATAAATATGGTGCTCAATCCCATGAAACAGAGAGGGGATAATATATTTTGATCCTTTTAGAAAGAATCTCAAAGGCATCCTAATATATTGGGATTTGGTTGATATTAAGCGTTGCAAATGAAAATTAACTTGGAATAACAAATGACTAAGACTAAGACATACAAGAGAAAGATTATATTATTTTCTACTTCACTCTTCCTTTCTCCCAAAAAATTCCACTCTTTGTTCCTCCATCCCTCTCTTGGGTGTCTCTGATCACAAACAAATCCTTTTGATCAAGGAAGAAAAATGTGAGTATGGCCCCATTGCATTTAATTCCATCCTTATTAGCTAAGCCACGAATATGCCAAATACATTATCAATCATGCTTGGTCCTCCCTTATTAATGTATCTCTCTCTTATGTTTGGGATCATAAAATTAAAGCAGTGAAATTTGTTTTGAAAACGTGGGTTAGTTCCTCTCTCTCCTCACCTAAAAAATTAAGAGAAGGATGCACAAAAAATCTCTTGACTATTTAACATTTAATTGAAAACACAATCATCACTCAAGAAATCCATATTAAGGAAGTAGAGGCCACTCGATCTCTATCCAATTCTCAAATGGAAGAGGAGGAATTATGGAGACTCAAATATCACATCCTCTATCTCAAGGAAGGTGACAAAATAACCAAGATTTTCCACAAATGAGTCAATGCCTTCCTGATGCTGACCTAGTGGAATCATTTGAAATATTTCTAGAGATTACAACATACAAATAGATTTTTTCTACCACACATATTGCAATGGAAGGCATGTAAGATCATGCAAATGCACACCTAAACAAGGTAATAGAGGAGAGTGAAGTCACCACCCGATGTTAGGGCTAAATCTAGAAACCCCAGGGAGAGAAAAGAGAGGATAAAATTAAGAGGTAAGGCCACACATTTATTAGGGTATTAGATACTGATTATGTTAACCTATGACTATATATTCTTAGGGTACTTCACTTAGGTTTCAAATTATATTTTACAAGCAAATTGATAAAGGGAAGTAAACCAATTAGACAAGATTAATTTATTGGAATTTCCTTTACTCAACTAGAAACCCAATGTTGGAAAACACAAAGTGAAGTATCAAAGGAACTCACTTGGAATTCATTGTTGTAGGAATTGAAGGTACTTGGGACAAAGAAGAGAGTTGTGATATAGCTCCAAGAGTGATCTACATCCTAGAAGATCCTACAACCGCAGTTTAAATTTATTGTAAGACAAGACTTGATTTGATCTCCAATACAATGATACACACACATAAAAATAAACACTATCTATCTTTTAACATAAAATATATATCAATGATAAAATTGAGTAGAGAGACCCTAGTGTCTTCAATAGGGATGATATCTTCCTTTCCCAAATTATGATGGAATCTCCCTTGGTGCTATTGGGTTTAATTGTCCAAGGTATGAATGGAAATATGCCAATGAAGATGCCCTAGGATGAATTGACAATCCTTCAACATTGGAGGCAAGCTAATCACTAGAGGTCTTTGTAGAGGTTCTAAAGATGATAGGTGCAAGTAAGACAATGGCATGGAAGAGGTGCAATAGAGATAAATCAAGATATGTAACTTTTCTAGGTGTATACCTATGAAATAGGTTTTCAAGTAATAAATTGATTCAAGAGAATTGAAGATACTTTAAAAAGATGAGTTGAATAGTATAAATAGGCAAGGGAATGGTCTCATGATGTAGGCGTACATTAGGTAGGCATTGAAAGATAATTCTATTGTAAAAAAGACATGTAGTTTAAGGGAATTTAGGGAAATCTTCCCTAAAATTCCGAAAACACATGAAAATGCCATTTTTTTCCACATAATATTTACACAAGCTTTATTTTTTCTTAAGCTTTTAGATGTTTTTTCCAATTAACATGTCTATTTTTATTTTTTAAATAAATTAAATAAATAATTAATTAGTTTTCAAATATTAATTTAATTATACATACTAAACAAATTTCATACTCTAAACAAAATTTATTTTTAAACATATCATACAAAATTTGTGTAATCAAAGAATAAATATATGTAAAAATGTGGTATTAAAATGTTTGAAATTTCCAACCATCAAACTATAACGCAAATTGCATGCATTTTGATCAAACAAAATAAAAAAACTATTATCCACTACTTATCATACATGAAAACTAATACATTCAAGTTTAAGAAGAATTAAAGAGCTTCCAATGATTCTCCTTTATTTGGGACAATATTGCTTGTAAATAAATATACCAAATATATTAGTTCTCTAGCTTTTCATTATTGTTGTAATGTTATGTATAGGTTTTTTCTTGAAGGTGGGCTTGCTTAGTTTTACAAAGTTGACCACCTTTTGTTAACTCAAAGTCATATGTATATATCAAGAATATCTCATTACGAAACTATGCATATATCAATAATATCTCATTATGAAACTATCACTACATATATTATTATTGAACGTTCATTTGAAAAAATAACAAATTAAAAAATATCTTACTTCACATGCCAATTAATAAAATATACCATACTCTGATTTTAAAAAAATAACCCCCAATCCTAATTAAAAAAAAACAATACCCCGACCTTGACCCAACCCTGACAACCTCCCTCCACCCTTTGATAGCCTCTTCCACCACCCTTTGTCGTAAGTCACATGGTTCAAGGTATTTCATGGCGGATGGACATTTTTAGTAACTGGTAACCTTTTATCTTGGCAGTTCACGGTTTTTAGTGACTTAGCGCTGACATTTTGGCAGTTCTTGACGAGAGAAATCTTTTTTTTGTTTTGTTTGAGATCTAGATTAAATATGCATTAAATATATTTGATATGGCATTAGTCCGGCTGCCTGGCCCACTACCAAGGAGTTGAATAGCCTTTGTGATGGTAGAGATCTGATTGGGGGGTCAGCGCCGGAACTTGTCACCGGAGATTAGTGCCCTTATGGGTGCTGCAGACGAAGAGGTTTGGGAGTGTGTAGGACTATTTAATACAGTTGATAAACTGTGTAGAGGTTTAAGCGGTGATGATAAATTAAATGAGCCATTAACTCATGAAGTTAATGTCCCACAACTATCCCCCTCGACCTCCACAAAGGTGACGGCTAAGGGTTCTTTGGTGTTTGGAAATTATCATCCTGCATTTCAACCCGTGGGTGGTCTGGGCTCTGAAGTTTTCTTAGAGAGAGTTTGGTAATAGTGTTGATACTATTGAAGACAGGCCAGGGTCAGTCTTACAACCAGGGACTATGGTGACGGCTAAAAAACCAGTGGCTATTCCCCATGAGACTCTACGCGTGAAGGCTACACAGAGTAAGAAAGATGGGAAGGCCTGGAAACCAACGAAACAGAGGCGTCGTATGGTCATTGGGATGGACGTTGGTCTTGAAGAAACGTGCCAACTATCTCTTTGTGCGTTAGTAGGACATTTTGCCTACAAGTCAAGGAGAAATATTACCTTTGTTGAGTGGATGAATGTACACTGGCTCTCCATACTGGGCTATGTTCTGAAGTATTGGACTCTACCCTTTGGCTGGTTCAGGTTAGTTTTTAATTCTCCGGAAGACACATAGATCATTCTGTCAAGCTTATGGGATTTTGAGGGAGGGAGTTTAATGTTGAAGAGGTGGTGTACGAGTTTCAACCCAGCTATGAAATACTTCAGCCACATCCATGTTTGGGTTTTTCTCCTAGGGCTTCCACTCAATCTATGGAACAAAACGACATTGATGGCTATCGGAAATCTACTCGGTCGTTTCTTAAAGGTTGATGAGAGAGGACTTAGTTCACAGGATAAACGAATGGCGCGAGTATTGGTA
>JASDQU010010885.1:182849-194912 GCA_032191745.1 Picea mariana | reverse complement strand
AGAGGAAAACACCGAGTTGGATACATTCTCTGTGGATTTTAAAGTTGGAGCAAACGACGATATATCGGGCACAGTCACTGGTAAGTTGAGGTCCTTCTGCCCCAATTTTTACTTTAAATTGTCGGCTTGGGAAAGAGATTGTTTAGAGAATTCAGTTACTCTGAATACAATGACAACCAATGAGTTTGCTAGAAATACTAAGGAGGCTCTAGCGAGTGGAGTTCATCCTACAATCCCAGTATATAACCCTCTTATTACTCCTATTGTTGACCATCCTTCACCCTTGCCGGTTGTAACAAAGACACAGACCCCACTAGATAATTTTCCTTTGTCACAGAGCGGTCATCAGGAGGCCACTGGCCGAGATGCTATTTTAGATTCCTCGGTTCCTACCCGTAGTGACTCTGATAGTCCTATACCACTTCCTACATTCTGGGGATTGAATGCTCAGCAGGGGAATCTCGTGAGTGAAAACAGTTGACTCTCGTCTGGTTTAGGGATACAACAGGGGAAATCTTTAGCCTGGTCACGGGGGTTGGGTATGGATATTTCCCCAATAAAGACTCAGAGTGCCCACAAGAAAGTAGGGCAGACATCTTCAGCTACTGAACAATCAACATATGACTTGGGGGCGCTTAGAGGCATGAAAGCCCTAGCCAGGGCTAAATCATGATCCCCCTCTCCCTAACATTAGAGGGGTTGGAGGCCCCCCCTAAAACTGCCTTCATTACAGAGACTTCTAGTTACTAGTAAGTCGAATGTTATTTTTTTCCAAGAAACCTTAGTGGATGAGGAAAAGGCTTGAAAATTTTTACATTCTCTTTGTTCTTCTTGGATGGTTAGTGCAGTTATCTCAGTGGGGAAGTCAGGGGGAATTCTAGTAGCACGAAATCCCATTATTTTTTATTTGCAACCTTTTCTCTGTGTAGGTGGAATTCTGCTAAAGGCCTTTTATCCATGGATGCTCTCATTTTAGCAGGGGATCTAAATTTTACTACTAGTTTAGATGAAGTTTGGAGAGCCGGGGCACTTTTAGATCCATTGGCAGGGTTTTTTAAGGAACTATTTTTTAATAACCATTTAGTGGATATTCAACCTGCGGAATTGTTGCCAACATGGCACAATGGCAGAAGCGAGAGTCATGGGATACACAAGTGTTTGGATAGAGTGTTTGCTTCAGCATCTCTTCTTGGTGATACAACAAGGTACAGATCGTGGGTGGAACTCCTATTTATATCGGATCATGCATCAATTATCTTTCAAATGGATTATGGACTTAAGAAGATTGCTTATCCATTCAAATTCAATCCTGCACATATGCGAGATGAATCCTTTGGAGATATTGTCAAGTCTATATGGTGCGCAAATCAGGGAACTGGAGAGGAAGGTGCTCAATGTAGACTAGCTTCCAAGCTACTTAAGTTAAAATCACGAGTAAAAAAATGAATTATAGAAAAGAAACAGAAGGAAACTAAACACTTTGAAAAGTTAGAAGTTGACATCTCTTTGCTTATAAAAACAAGCCTGGACATTGGTCATAATTCTGAACTAGATATTCTGCTGAAACAAAGTGAATCCAATCGGAATAAATTATTGATGGAGGAAGAGGAACGATGGCGCCTGAAGAGCAGGGCCACGTGGATCAAATGCGGGGATAAAAATACCAAACAGTTCCATAATTTTGCGAGTCACAGATGCAACAAAAAACATCTTTGGGAAATTAAAGATGAAGAGGGGCAAGTTCATCTCGGCCAGGAAGCTATAAAGAGGGAAGCTAACAGGTTTTTTAGTTCTTTTTATAAAGCATCGACTCATAATTCGATTGTTGACCAGGTTGAATCAGTGAGGATGTATCCTAGAATGGTCACGGAAGAGGAAATTATCACTTTGTAAATTGTTGTTTCAAAAGAGGAAGTGCTAGAAGTACTAAAAGGCTTGGCCAAAGAAAAAATCTCGGTCCCTGACGGGTGGACCGTTGAATTTTACATATATTTTTATGATATGGTAGCTAAAGACTTGATGGAAGCTATTGAAGAAGCACATCTTAAGGGAGAGGTTAACAAGACTCTTAATTCGACTTTTATTGTGCTTATTCCAAAGGTAAATGGTCCTGCTACATTTGGAGACTTCCGCTCGATTGCTTTATGCAATCTCTGCTACAAGATTATAACAAATATTATTGCTAAAAGAATCAGATCAATCCTATCACGCACACTGTCAGAGGAGAAATTCAGATTCTTGAAAGGAAGACATATCATAGACGCAATTGGAACTGCCCAAGAGTGTCTTCATAGCATCAGAGAAAAAAAGCTTCAGGCTTTAATACTAAAGATTGACTTTAAAAAAGCTTATGATTGTATTAGTTGGGATTTTCTCAGACTGGTTTTGCTCCAATGTGGCTTTGGCTTGCCGACGACTAAATGGATTATGGGGTGTATTTCATTTGCGACATTTGCAGTTTTAATCAATGGTGAGCCTTCAAAATTCTTTCACAATGGAAGGGGGCTCCGACATGGCTGCCCATTGTTGCCCTTGTTATTTATCTTGATTATGGAAGGCATGAGCCTAGCTCTTAAAAGGAGTCAAACGAAAGGATTACTGTCTGGCATCAAAGTGTGTAGGTTTTTAAAGATCTTGCATATATTGTTTGTAGATGATGTTCTAATCATGACAACAAATTCCACTGGGGAATGGAAGGAGATTAGCAGGGTTTTGACATTGTTCTGTAGTGCATCCGACCTTCAAATTAATGCACAAAAAACCACTTTCCTTCAGTTTGGTGTGAGACAACAGGTCCTGGATGTTTTAAAATCTTATTTTCATTACCAATTTCATGATCTGCCAAAAGGGTTCAGGTATCTTGGATACTTTTTGAAGATTGGCAGGTACAAAACTGATGATTGGCTTTGACTATTAGATAAATATGAAAAGAGGATTAAACATTGGTGCAATCGGTGGTTGTCCATTGGGGGACGTTTAGTGTTGATAAAAGTTGTCCTTGAAAGTCAACCGGTATATTGGTTGGCTTTGTCAAACATGCCAACCACGATTCTTCAAAGGATCCCTCAACTAACTTTTGGCTTCCTTTGGACGAGATGTAAAAAAAAAAAGAGCTTTCACCTATGCAACTGGCAATATATTGCTCGCCCAAAACAATTTGGGGGTTGGGGCTTGAGGAACCTATATTGTTTCAGCAGAGCAATGGCAGCCGATAACCTTTGGAGGGCGTTGATGCAGGATGGGTTATGGCACCGGGTTATAAAAACAAAATATCTACCATTCGTATCTGTGGAGAGATGGTTTCGTATTGTCAACACTTCAAAGATTAAGGGATCACAGTCCTGGTTATATTTATTAAAATCGTTTCATATCCTCATGCATTGGATAGCATGGAGGCCGAGATCATGTCATTCCATTTTGATCAGAAGGAATTGCATCCTGGGCATGGGATTATCAGCGAACATGTTTGAGGAGCTTATTCAAGCTATACACCAGAAAGGAGTATACTTTCTATACCAGGCTATTGAGGATCCACGAGCGAGAATGGTTGTAACAAACTAGCTTTCTGGAAAGGCGTTGGACCTAGTGGGGCCCTTACATGCAGAATGGAAATCATTCAGATGCGATCTTATTAATTCTGGGGTCCTCCTACAAGATAGATTAGATGCCTTGATTTGGACGGGCGGAGACCAGACGGGGAAAATCTCGGTAAAAAATGTGTATATAGAAATGGAAAAAATTAAGTGGATCCACACCATCTGAGGTTGGAGAAAGGCACTTTGGTCTTGGGACTGTTCCCTAAAAATCAAGATCTTTATTTGGTTTGCGGTAGAGAACATAATTCTTTCATGGGATTTACTTCAACGAAGAGGATTCATTGGTCCAAGCTGTTGCATACTTTGCAAGAAGGAATGTGAGAATACTTAACATTTGTTGGTTGAGTGCGATTTCACATTGGCTGTTTAGGGGAAGATAAAATTGTATAAAAATTTCTTGGGCTCCTGGACAGGTAACACTTTAGCGGACTGTTTAAATTTGTGGAGTAAACATAAGCTTTTACATCCAACTATGTCGACATATATCTGTTGGTTTATATGGAAGGAAAGGAACTCAATGATTTTTGAAGATAGTCATCCAACAGTTCAGAGGGTGGTGCACTGGGTAATATCTGCCACGAGGGACCACATAGAAAATCCGATTACGGTTCTTCGGAGAAAGGGGCAATCTTGCCAAACACCGAGTGGGATGATTGGTTGGTTTGACGAGGCGGCGACGTCCTCGGGTCAGAATAGTGGAGCTGGAGGCATCATCAATTTCAATGAGCAGTGTTGCTACAAATGGTTGCTCAACTGTGGGCAGGGTACAAATACTAGAGAGGAATTGTTGGGAGCTTGGGAACTTCTCACCTTGGCTTCTCGGCTATCAATACAAACTATTCATGTTCAAGGTGACTCCAAGGTCATCATTGACTGGTTGAAGGATAAAGGTCATCTTCAGGTTGTTTCATTGGATTGCTGGAAACAAAGACTAAGGCGATTAATTAAACAATTCCATAATATCTTTTTTGCCCATGTATACAGAGAAGATAACGAAGTGGTGTACAACCTCTCCAAGCAGGCATTACTCAAGGATCCTGGGAAGATCTACTATTATTAGTGTGTTGAGGAACATGAGGGTCCTCAATTATCACTCGACCTTTACTAGAAGATCAGTTTTGAGTCATTGTATGCACAATTTTTCCTTGTTATATGCTAGACTGAGATACTATCTTATCTTCTTTTTGTCTGTCCACTGTAATGGGACTTGTCAGATGTCTAGATAGCTCATTGTGGATGATGAGATTATTTTTTGCAGCGTCATGGACGATTAGTTTATCATTGTGAATATAGCATATGTAATGAGGACTATTAGTCTTTTTGTTTTCATAGTGGAATGGGTTTCCCCAATTTCTATTATGAACACTAGGATGTATTGAAACTATTGTAAATCCCAGTTTATATTTCTATATAAATATAAAATGCAATTTTCCGTGGAAAATAAAGAAAAAAAAAATAAAAATCACATGATTCATGTTCACATTTAAATTCAGTGACAATGAAATTAAAAAAAAAATTGTTACCAAATAATTTTCCATAGGATGAAAACGTACATGTGCAGTTAGTCATTTATTAAAAAAAAAATTAAAAATAATTTGTCGACCGACCAAATAATTTGCAATAGGATGAAAACGTTCATGTACATTTAGTCATTTATTAAAAAAAACATTTGAAACGTTAAGTATTTCTGGTCCTGAATAATGTTTTCATAATACATGATTATGTATGTTCGCATATTTGTAATGGCTCACACAATCTATCATCCAATTGTTTTTCTTTACATTTCATTATTTTGAGGATATTTCATATATACCAAAAATATTACATAATATTTTTCTATTTGGATCCAATAAAAGTTTAAAGGATAAAATATAGTACTAAAAAACAATATGTTGAAAGCAATGCGATCGTATGATATGAGCTTAACGATCATCATCCATGTTTATAGGGACACTGATGAGATGCGAGGTTGGGTGGTGAAAGTATGAGAGTGTATGTGTGGTTATTTATAAAAAAATATTATTCTTATTTTTATAATTGGTTAGTTGTGTTTCTCTATACGTATTGATCATGATATTGCAATATACTTTACAATAATTACTTTAGACATCACATTATCTTCTTTTATGAGTAAAATTTTGTTTGACCCAAAAATGATCATGTTGATTGCTCTTGCTATGTCATCTACTAATGTTGGATTGGTGTGCTCTCTTTGCCAACCACACTGGATTCTCATCATGTAGTGACATACCATGGAGTGGTCTAATAATAACAATGATTAAATTTAATCACATGAATACTTAAAAAAAATAGCAAGAATGATGGGCGTTCTCTTTGCCAAATGACTCAAGGATTTGATTTTGGGCAAGTAGTATGTAATATCCTAGTTTTGATTGCTAGATTAGGTGAATAGACAATGTGTACACATGCTAATAATAATTTATCTAAAAGTGTAAATGCATGTGATTTATGTTTGAAACATGACATGATACACTAATTATACACTACGGAGGTAGCCCTATCCATTTTGGATTTTGGTTTTGTAGGCAAGAACATTACAATTATAATATAAAAACCACTAAAGGGATACAAGAAGATATAAAAGGAGGCTATGAGTCCACAAGAGATTAAGAAAAAGGACTCGTAAAATATTATATTGTATCTCTTATGACCATCAAATGTTGATTAGCCTTGGAAACAATTGTCCAAGAGAAGGATGCATGAACTTCTTATGAAGACATGTTGTATTTTTTAGCTTTGAGTATATTAGTTATGATTTTAGGCATGCAATCTTCTTCCTCTATCATTATTGACTCCATTCATTATTTTCTTGGTTCATTCTTCTTCTCTCATGTTGCCATATACAATGATGTTTTCCTCCTCTGAGAATTATGGGTTGGTTTGTGTGAGAGAGTTCAGAGCTATCCTTAGGAATTATGTTAGAGACTTACCCTAACCTCCATAATTTGGGGTACTTAGGAGTTAGTCAATGTATGAGGTCATCTTTAAATAATGCTCATTATGTAGTTGTTGTATGGCTACTCAATGAAAATATATTATCTTTATTGAATGAGACCCACTAGGTGATTGGTAGTCATTAATGATAGGACCACAAATAGTTGGGTTTTGCTAATGAGAAATTATTTATAGAGGTAGAAGGTTGTGCTGTGTTTTTTTTTTTAGTATTTTCATTGTATTGGATCTCTACTCGTTTGGATATTCCCCCCTTGACGAGGCCCATGAACATTGCTCTCTTTCTAAATTATCAATATACGGGTTTACATTCTATAGGTTCAATATCCTTGTTTCTCCCATTTTACTTTTTTATAGTTCATATTTTTTTCTTATGTTTCTCATAATTACCATTTCTATTGATTAAGTACACTACAAGTGGCATCAAAGTTCTTTCCCATGCATGCATGCACCCAAATTGTGTGTGTGTCTGTGTGTGTATTAGGCTATAGGCATGTTCCAACATCATTAAACACGATAATCTATCATTGGTCGGGTAAAACTATGGTTGGGACACATACACGCAGGGAATATAAGTGGAGTCACCTAGTTGGACACCCTTGTACACATCTATTGGTACCAAGAAAGTAGTATCACATTAGATAGAATATGTATATAGATTTGATCTTCAACGTGCCTTTAGGTATATCAAAAACCCCCTAAGTGCACCTAAAATCATCCTTATATAAATCGATCGATCATTTTGCTACTATAGGACACTGAGAACAACACTCAAGGAGATCACTCTCACATACTAGGGAATTGGGTAGCATTTCTAAGGGCTTGGTCTATCCTCCTTTGTTAGCACTATGAAATATTTAGTCAAGTACTAATGTTGGAACCCCTCAGGTATATCGAATAACTATAATGCTTGAGACTCCTTTGGGGCTATCTCATATAATTGTCAGAGACCCATCTCAAAATATTCCTTGTGCAACACTGATCTCATTGGTATAGCTTTCAATTAACCCCTTTTGTGGACCCAATCATTCTATTGTGGGTAACATATCTCAAAGACTCTTTCCGTGACATTGATCGTGGTGGTATAACTCTCTAGCAATGATTTTGGTGCACCCAAGGGTCCCATGACGACTAGTAGAAACACAACCATGAAGAACATGATCACCCAAATAGAAACCTGATTTTCTTAAATTAAAATATAGGTCCTGAAGTCAACTACTTGAACTTAAAGGTTGCTAACATCAACTACCTACTAAAACTTGCTAAGCTTGTAGCTATATTCATGCCCAAAGAGGAACATTGGTAGTAGTCATAGGAGGAGAAAGATAGTGGTGAATCATTTTTAGGAGGGCATTGCACCAAGACACCCTTTCAATAAAATCAACACTATATGTTGCATAGATATCCTAATGTAGATCTGAACAAGATTGATGGTTTCAACCCAATCAGATGGGTTACTTAGATGGAACACTACTTTACCCTCCAAGGTATTAATGATGACCTAATAAAATTCCAGGTGAGTATGTTATACTTGGATCAACAATGTTGAAAATTGTGGAAATGACATAAGAAGGCCTAATATGAGGGTTACATTGCTTGGAGCAAATTTATGAGTGCCATCTATGCTTTCTTTGGAACATATACTAATTTTTTAGAGCGGCTAACCAAGTTATTCCAAATAGAGATAGTCAAAGACTTTATTGCTTCCTCTAATAATTGGCAATCCTCACATAATGTATGATATATAGTTTCTTCAAATAATGTTTTATTAGTGGTCTAAAGGAGGATATTTAGGCACAAGTCTAGATGGCTCACCTCTCTACTTGGTTGTAGACCTTTCAATGAACTATTAAAGAACTAGTTGTGGGAACTTCCTAGACCAAATGACCCACTTTTGTTGCTTGACCATGTCTTCCTCTTGTGCCTACAAACACTCCCCCTACTTCTCAGCCCTTGAGGGTCCACAAGTTGACCCTGATAGAAGCAATCGAACATCAACATCTCCACCTTTGTTGTAATTATGATGAGTAGTAGTTCAAAGGGAATAAATGTAAGGGACATAAATTATTTTTCTTAGATATGGCCCAATCCAAGAAATCCTAAGGAAATTTTAGAGGAAGCCACTATAGAGCTCGATTTAATAGAGATCACTTCCTCTTAATGAAACCATCCTAGAACCTCCTTATGAGGAACCCCAAATTTACCTCCATGCTTTACTGGACTTTCAACTCCCCAAACTCTAAAGTTGATTGGCTATATCAAGCATTGGAAGGTCATTGTTTTAATCGATTACAACAACACCCATAATTTTATTCATTGGTGATTTGTAAAAGAAACTCCATTGGTATGTCCATGCGGTGCATAATTTTCAAATCATATTAGCTAATAGAGGTATGATGAAATATGGTGGTAAATGTGAGAATGTGAAAATCCAAAATAGGTACTATTTTCTCAAATCAAATATGTTTTATATTGAAATGGAAGGATGTGACATAGTTCTTGGAGTAGAATGGTTGCAAACATTGGGACTTGTTACGATGGATTTCAAGGAGTTACACATGAGCTTCAATAAGGACGATCATAAGTACACCTTAAAAGGTATCTAGTATAGCTCCTTAGAAATGATTGGCTCTCATTATATGGGAAATCTCTTGAAGAAATGCCACTTATTGATTATTTCCTAACTCAATGCCATCCAATTTATGGACAACTCCCCATAAAAAATTCACCATGATTTGCAATTGGTTTTGAATAAAAATCAATGGGTATTTGAAACACCCCATGGCTTACATCCTTCATGTCGCAAGCATGATCATGGAACCCCATTGATTCCAAATAGCCAATCATCCAATGTGATTCTTTATCGACATCCTTTTGCACAAAATAATGAAATTGAAAAAATCATTCATGAACTGTTGGAGGTGGGCATGATACATCCTTGTGTGCCATGCATTGGGAATCATGGGTACACCTGGAGGTTATAGTGGTAGTGGTTGAAATTGACCTCGTGTCACACAAGTATGATCTCTCCCTAGTTGTCGATTCTACCAGATACAGAAAAAATAGGGGACCCCATTGGCATTCACTAGTAAAGAATTATGTGAATACAACTTGGGAAATTCCATGTATGAGAAATAAATGATGGCCATCCTTCATGTAATTGATACATCTCACTCATATCTCACTAGGTGATGTTTTTTGATCAAGATGGACCATCATAGCTTGTAGTAAATTTTGGAGCAATGGCTTCCATCAACAAAAAAACACAAGTTGGTCACTAAGATGTTAGATTATGATTATGAGATCATATACAAAAAGGGAAAGGAGAATGTGGTGTCCAATGCTTTTTCTAGGAAATATGACGAGTAAGGTCACCTTTTTCCTTATCCTTACTAGCACTAGATTGGATTATAGAGGTATAATAAGAATTGTTGGTTATGGACAAGCTGGTTCAACTTATCCATTGACTCAAGGAAAATATCTCTCCCATATAGGTTATACTTGGAAACATGAAACCTTTAGGTATGTCGAGTGTATAGTTTTGGTAAAGAACTATGTTTTAAAAGAATTGGTGGTATAAAAATTGCATTCCTCTCCTTTAGCGGACCACTAGGGATTTTAGAAAAAATATGAATGATTTAAGTGCTCCTTCTTTTTGGATGGAATGAAAACGACATCCATACCTTTGTAGATGGATGAAACCCTTGTCAAAGGAACACATGTGAGATAGTGAAGAAATTTGGGCATTGCAACCACTATTGATCCTAGTCACTACTTGGGTTAACATTTTCATGGATTTTATAGTTGGATTTCCTAAAGATGACAACAAATATATCATGATGGTCGTAGTTGACCATATGCTCACTTTTGTGCCACAATACAAATTTACACCATCCATAGTTTCCAAAGTCTTCATGGATCATATTTTTAACTTATGCAACATGCCTACTTCCATTATGATGGATTGTGATCCCACCTTCACCAACAAATTCTAGAAGAAGTTGTTTAAACTATAGGGCACACATTTAAATGAACATGGGTTATCATCCTGAAACAAATGGTTAATATAGTTGGTCAATAAGTTCCTTACAAATTATTTTTAATGTTTTGCATGGGATTGATAGCACCAATGGGTTCAATGGATTCCATTCATGGAATGGTTGTACAATACCACTTATCATGGTGCTACCAAAATGTCACTTTATGAAGTTGTTTATGGCCAAAAACCTCAATCGGTCCCTTTGTACTTACTAGGCACATATAATGTTGAAGAACTGGATCATGCACTTGATACAAGAGCATCTAGTCTTAGTAAAATTAAGGATAATTTGGTTTCAACTCAAAATAAAATGAAGCAACAACCAGATAAACATAGCTCTAAGTGCTCTCTTGATGAAGGGAATTAGGTGTTTCTTTGTCTCTAGCCCTATAAATAGATTCCCCTCAAAGATAAGAGGCACTAGAAGATAACACCAAATTTCTATGGAACCTAACAAATCCTTTAGTGTATTGAACAAGTTGCTTAAATATTAGCCCTTCATGGCCACTTCAAGATCCACCTAATCTTTCATGTGTCTAGCTTGAAGAAGGTCATGGGACAAAATTATTGAGTTCTTACCAACTTATCGAAATTGATGAAGAGGGTTCCATTTGGTTACAACCAGAGGAACTATTGGCCACATGAGAGTGTTGACTATGATAGAACACTATTCACGAAGTCTTGATACAATGGAAGGATACATAGCTTGTGGTGATACTTGGGAATGAATAATGATTTAACACTAGTCTCCACACATCCAACCTTGAGGACAATGTTGCTTTTGAAGAGGGAGGGCATGTTCAGGCCCTACCTTAACATCCCTACTTTGGGGTAGTTAGGAGTTAGTCAATCTATGTATTAGGACAACTTATTTGAATAAGACCCATTAGGTGGTTGTTGTGTGGTTAGTCAGTGTAAATGGGTTGTATCTTTGTTAAATAAGGTCAACTCATTGGTTGATACTCACTAATGATGGGAGCACAAGTAGTTAGGGTTTTCCCAACAAGAAACTATTTATAGAGGTAGAAGGATATGTGATATTTTGACAAGTATTTACATTGTATTGGAGCTCTACTCATTTGGAGGCCCATGAACCTTGTGCTATTTCTAGATAATCAATATAAGGGTTAACATTTTGCAAGTTCAATATTCTTGTTTCTCCCATTTTACTTTTATGAAATTCATATTACTTCGTATATTGCTCATAATTTATTGTTTCTATTGATTAAGTACACTACAAATTCACCCTTGTGGTCTCATAACCCAAGATTGGGGGTGGTCTCTACATAGAGTGCCTATGGTTGGGTGGAAAAGCATTTGTTTGTAACCAGTTGGCAATGAATTCCAACCAAGATAATTAAATTTATTTTTACTATTTGTTATTCTTTATATTATTCATATTTGTTAAACAATATTTGAATGTAATGAGCAATCAGGTAAGAGTTAATATGATTA
>JASDQU010010885.1:140000-152554 GCA_032191745.1 Picea mariana | reverse complement strand
CAAACTCTAGGTTGTTAATAGTGCATAAAGTTTTACTCTAGTTAAGGTTTACAATTCCTCGTCTATTTATATTTCAACTATTTGGGTAATTAAAATGTGATTGGAAGGAGGATTATTGAAAGAATATGAATGAGTTCAAGGTAGAAATAGATAATATATTTAGTGAAATGAGGACATGTTAGAATGAAATGAAAGGATTTTATTGTCACCAAATTTGTTCAATGAACTGTATGTGTTTAAACAAATTTTATCGTTAAGTTATAGTTCTATCGAAATATTTCTTTGTTGTCATTGCCTCTAATGTTGGTATTCATAGTATGGTTGCCATTGTTGTTTACTTCCGATTTGTTGGGTACATGCATGTTTAGTAAAACGTTTGCCATTTCTTTTACAATTATCTAGTATGTGGTTATATGAATTTTATTCCTGGAACCTCTTTTGGGAAAAAACTAGACTACCTAAAACAAAAGTAGCATGTTTTAAACCTTGTCATATTTTAGAATGTTGTCATCTCTATCTTTAATTCTGAAGTTGGCTCACTCACTGAGCTTTTCTATGACTTTTGGATAATATTTGTGGGTCACTTTCATTGTTGTTCTCATTATGTTCAGGTAGGTCTCAATTTTTTTTGTTATACTATATTATTTTTTGGGGGTTTACAAAACTTCGAATGGTTTTTTTTTGGGTGCTTTTCCCTCTCAGTGTAGAAATTTGGCTAGGCACTAGTTTGGGAATTAGCAAGGAAAAACATTTCCTACCTACTTTTTGATGGTATATATCTGTGGATCAATTTGTGTTTCAACATTTTCTCTAAGACATTCTTGGTCATTTGCCTCTTCTCATTCCCAACTAGCACTTTTCCCATTAATTAATACTAACGATGGTTTTTATTGTGCCATGTATTGGAATTCTTGTTGAGTGTCATTGTCAAAGCATCACAACCTTTCTTTCACCATTGTCATGTAGAATGTGTGGCTTCAAATCAACTCCAACCCCTATCAATTCAATCAACAAACATCCACAGGAAGAAAATCATTATTCTTGTTGTTAAGATAATGGCTCTGGCACAAGAATCTACATTGGCAAGGATGGTGAATTTTGTGGAGGAAGCATAGAGTCAATGCTCATCCATTAAAGAGTTCATTCAAAAGTTTGTAAAATATTACACTCAAGCATCATTTGCATATTTAAAACCCTAAATCGAAAGGTACCACATATGGAATAATAGAATAGAAAATGGATTGATTGCATAATCAAAACCCTGAACCAAAAGGTACCACATTTTGAAAATATGATCTTATCCTCATTATAGATTCGGGTCATCATAGGGACCAACCACAAAGTGAATGGTTGAGTTTGTGGTGGGCCCTCTCATGACTTGAATCTATAATCAGGTTAAGGATGGTCATCTACCACTAGCTCTTGAACTTTGAGTTGACATGTCCACCCTGGTTGTTTTTGTGGACCTGGTGTTGATTTAATGATAAATGAATATCTTACAATGTCCTCTAACATATCTTCTTACCATATATCTAAATGCTTAGTCTGCTAACTTATTCATTTTATTTAGTTATTCATTTCAACCATCCAAAGCAAACACTTTTCATATCCTATCCCTCCACCCTAATCACTTCGTCCATCATTGTAAGAGTGATACTACTTGAAAATAGATATGATACATTATATGAAATTGAAATTAAAAGTATTAATTAACTTTAACTTGTAATGTAAGACCTCCAATAGTTGCATTCATTAATTGGTATTCTCTATTATTATGTCATGGATAGAATTAAGTTTTATATATATATATATATATATATATATATATATATATATATATATATATATATATATATATGTGGAAGTCTTAAAACTACTTTTTTTTTGTTAAGAGTTTGTTTTCCTTAGATGTAAGGTAATAGGTTAATGGTCTAAGACCTAGAGGTATCTATCAAGAGCGAAAGTTTACTCTCGTTTATAGACCACCAACAAGTCATTTCAAGTAACATAATTTTCCTTAAATAAATTTGATGAATCATCCCACATACAAAAATACTAAACACTAATAACTATTCTCAATACTTATTAAACACTGAATTATGATAAATTTTACTACCTTTAAAAATAATAAAATATAAAAAAAATACATGGAAAAAGATCATTAAATTTTCAAAAGATTACTTTATGAACGTGACCATGTATTTCATTCCTTCCTAACAATAAAATATGGTTCACATATTACCCTAGATATACGTGTGCAAGGTTATATTTAGTAAGCTTGTAAGATAAAGGAAGCATTAATAAGAAGCAACCGATGCCATTAATTTAATGCATTATAGAAATCCACTTGTTGGGCACGTTTCTACGTAATGATATATTATTATAATTATTATTCTCTCTTCGATTTATGGGAGTAAGATTAATGTATCTTGCTACTACGAAACCAAGAGATGAAGAATGAAAGATAAATCTATTTGGCAGATTGGCTTCTGATATGATATGGACTTTGAGCAAGATATAACTTTAAGCAATCTTTTTAAATAGGGGGATTTTGTTGTCAATGACAATCTTAGCTATCGACCTATTTCTTAACTTTACTACCAATGAAGGACTTGGTAAGTAGGGCTCATTCAATAAACCACATGGCAAAGTATAAAGTAAGGGCCTGAATCAATGAATCGACTATGGTGAAAGGACTGGCTCCCTTTACCTACACTAACATACATTTATCTTCACATGAATTTGAATTTGCAGGATTTATTCCTTGGGAACACTATGGGATAATGGCACGAGTAGAGGGCTATATGGAGTGTGAATGCATACACATTGGCCTCTTTATTGGAAACACAAGTTTTGGTTTCATGTTCAAGTTGACTTGTTTGGTTTTCTTCATTTTTTGAAACATTGGTAAGTCGATTCCTCTTCCTATTTAGTATTCTTCTCATTTCTACGAGATTGGTGCAATAGATTGGGGAACAACAGTCCTTTATTGGATTATCGTCTTTGTTAAAGGGTTTTTTTGTTAGAATTACCTACAGTATGTTCCTTCGGGGCTATCTAATATTGGTTATTGAATCTAGTTTTGTTTGGATGAAACCCAACTGGTTTCTTGGCAAAGTTTCTTCTCTTCTCCAAAAAACCCTCTCTCATTATTTAGGGGGTAAGTGTTTTTTTCTCTTTGATCACTAGTATTATGGTTTGTAGATTTTGTGGCTCTTGTTATTATTTTTTGTCAGCCTATACATTTCTTTCAATCTTTCATTGCAAAAGGGGGGTATTAGCTAAAAAAATCAAAATTCCAGTTTGACAGTGCATAGTTTTAGTTTTATAATAAACCATAGAAAATTACAAGAGATTTGGAGGGCATTGAGGAGCCTTGAAGAAGCTATCTAAGGAAATAAATGTGCTATTGCAACAACTGCAAGAAGAATTAAAGAACATGATAATCTAATAACCTCTCAAATTGCTTCAGTGATGGGAGCCTTGTTCCAATTTAAATATCAAACCTCTATTCTGGAAGTAGATTGCATTGTGCTCTATACTATGATTATAAATTTATCCAAAGGGGATAAATCAGTGACATCTAACTAGGTGCAATCCATCAACTCTCATTGTGGGACTCCAAAGAAAGATGAAATTGTTCACCAACTTCCAAGAAAAGTAGCAAATATCAAAGTGGATACAAACTCAATCCCAATAGCTCAGGATGAGGCAGTCAGTTGTCACGCTTTTTGTTAGTTTATATGTTTTTCAAGGTTACTTGTTATTTACATCAATACTGTAGAATTTATACCTACAAAATCTTTTGGAAATAACTATATTTGGCCTTTTACAATTATAGATATAATATAAAAAATAGATTTTTTGAATGTATTTTTTTTTAGATTGATAAAAATAAAATTTATTGGAATATTGTTGTGAGCCTCTCTACAACATTTTTACTTAATATAAATATCTTTTCATCACTCTTAAAAGAATAATAATTTATCCATCATTGTGGTTAAATTTGCTCGATGATGTGTCTTTTCATATCATATATTCTATAAAATTAGTTGATCTTTGAGGATACTTCATTTTTAGAATAGGAACACTCTTAAAAGAATAATAATTTATCCATCATTGTGGTTAAATTTGCTTTATGATGTGTCTTTCCATATTCATATATTTTATAGAATTAGCTGATCTTTGAGGATACTTCATTTTTAGAATAGGATAATTTTTTGAGTAGACTTCAATTTTTTACATCATTGTGGTTAAATTTGCTTTATAATGTGTCTTTCCATATTCATATATTCTATAGAATTAGCTGATCTTTGAAGATACTTCATTTTTAGAATAAGATAATTTTTTTAATAGACTTCATTTTTTAGAATAGGATAATCTTTCAAGACACTGCATTTTTAGAAGAAAAAAGAAAGGTATGAATGTGATTAATAAATATTCATATATTCTCTAGAATAAGCTAATTTTCAAGGATGCATCATTTTTAGAATAGGATAATCTTTGAGCAAACTTCATTTTTTTCAAGAATAGGATAATCTTTCAACACACTGCATTTTTAGAAGAAAAAAGAAGGATATGAATGTGATCAAAATTTTAGGGGCATTTTGAATTATTTATAATTGGAGTTCTTTTTCCGAGCATTTTGTTTTATTTTAAAAGAAAAAGAAGGTATGAATGTGATCAAAATTTTAAGGGCAATCTGAATTATTTATAATTGGAGTTTAAAAAATGATTAGAATTTTCAATTGATCGAAAAATTGACTTATTGAGTCGTCAAATTCTAATCAGAAAAATAAAATTTGTAGAAGTTTAACCTACCCCATATTAAATTGATGTGTTAATTATCATTCATTTTGTTTTCTTCACATATATGACATGGACAAGTTTTATGATAGCCAGGGTATAATGAGTTTTATGATAGGGGTATAATGACACTGAGAAAAGGAATTGGAAAATAATAATTTAATAATTGAAAAAGAATATTTTAATAATTGGAAAAGAATATTCTTAAAAACCAATGAATCTCAGTTGTAACTCAACCATTACTCACAAACTCAATCAAGGATTGTGCATTCATGAAAGCATATCCTTTAGAAGCATGCACTCTTAGCACCAACATATGAATGATAGAATGAATGAATGATTTTCTTCAAAGGTTGAGAGAGTCCCTTCCCAAAGCTTGCATGAACATTAAGCTTACATGGAGAATATATTCTCCAAGAAAACACAAAACACAAGATATATGTAAGAATTTTTATATTTAATATACATTTGTTTATTATTTTATGTCTCAAATAGGTTTACAATAATGTATATAAATACACAAGAATGAATATAGTCGCGTCTCTAGTCAATGGACATGACATAACATTAATGGTATAATTAATACTTGAACAATCTTAAACGTAAAATACAATATTAAATATAAAACGTAAAATACAATATTAAATATAATATACACTAAGTTATATTACAAGTCATCCCTTCTTGAAAATCTTCATCCTCGAAGCATGGGTAAAAATGAGTTCTTGGATCTAAACTGGATGTTCATGTTGGATGTACCTTAGGTACATGGATGCTTTGTTAGCAAGCTCATGCATCCACTTCTACAGCCTTTGAAAATATGTATTGGTAAATGGATAAGCCTTGGCTCCATGTAAGTTGAGGAGAGACAACGCACTTGGTACCATCATTATCTCCATGACTTATTCTCTCGTCTCATGCGACTAAGGTACATGCATTTTCATCTCATCTCCATCAAAATTAGCGTTGTATGGTGTTGTCACTGAAAAATCCAATCGAAATGTTGAGTATGGAATCACTTTTAATATTAATATGTTCTCAATGATACACATTTTATGGAGACTGGTTTGTACAACACTGCAACCATTGTGTTTCCTCGCTTTGTCCTTTCCCTTTTCCACTAGTCATCTACGTTCTTCAAAATTTTTGATTGTTTCTAATAATTGGCCTCTGATCAGACAATAACAAGGATATTGTTTCTCAATTGCCTAGATATACTCGTCAATGTTTTGAAGTTACTAAGAGGTTCCCACAGATCCGACACATCCTTCTGATACCGTTTATATCTAAAGGGTATTATGTTCCACTTGCAAATGTTCTCTATTTTGGGTTTCTCTCCAGAGCCAACCTCCTCGTGATGAACACCTCTTTTATGTGTTCCATGTTTCTCTTTGGAGCCAATCTCCTCGCCTCGTTAATCTCTTTTGGTGATTTCGCCTTGTTCAAGTGATGGTCTCTGGCCTCTTGACGAGCCCCTGATGATTTTTTCTTCCTTTCTCTTGCCTCATGGAATTCATGGGGACATTCAACTTCTTTATCTGTTTTTTATACATTCATTGGAATCTGAATTTCTCCACCTTTAATCGCGATATTTGGTGGATTCAAAACTTTATTTATCAATTTCTCGTCTATTTCCATTGGTTCTGAAAGATTCTCAACTTCTGGATGAGAGATATCGTTGCCATTTTTGTGGGATGTTTTCTTTGGTATGCTTTGGCTCTTCTTGGGTTCTTGCTTCATTGCAGGTTTCCTCGAAGGCCCCACTTTGTTGCGAGTTAATGATTTTGCAACAGGGAAGGTTCGTTGCGAGTTAAGGATTTCTCTGAGTGGTTTCTTAGGTTCATGAGGAAAGGTTTTAATAAACTAACCTACAACTTTGTTATCAGTGATGTCTTCTATCTCATCATCATTGAATGGTGGTATTGTTTCAGGAATTTCTACAAACTCAATTGTGCCATCTCCATGACAATATAAATCTCGTTAAAATTTTCGATGTCAACAGGTTGCATGACTATTGGGTATGCGTTATATTCTTTGCTTGAGACTGAGTGTTTGAGCGTTTGCGTCGGGCACGTAGGGGGGTGCAGGGGGGCAGCGCCCCCGATTTTTTTTTTTCCGGGCGTTCATATTTCCGCCGGGCTGACATATTTCTGGGCCGACATATTTCCGGGACCACATAATATTAGGTGGTTTTTCGGCACATGGTTTTTTGCCGATGGTTTTCTATTTCCGGTTAAGGAATTAGGGTTTTGGACTAATCCAGGTCATTGGGTTAGGGCTTTGGATGCCGCCGGCTCCTATATGTATATTGTATTGTAAACAATGTAACACAATGTATGAATATAATATATGCTGGTTTTCCCGGTTTGGGTTTCCAGGTGAAAAATCTCTGTGTAATGTTTGTATTTTCCATTGTATCTTTTCTGTTCTTTTCTGAATATCAGTTTTCACTAGATATTGTACAAGGTTAGAATTTACAATGACTCCCTTCATTGCAACAAAGAATGGATGATCTAAGTCACTTCACAATGAACTTGCATTTCGCATAACATTGTCGGGCATTTTTTTTGTTCCTCAGATTGATCTTCTTGATGGAAACAAGTTCATTATAGTAAGTGTCCTGAGCCATGCACACAAATCCAAATCCACCATATCCCAAAAGTTCACTTTGTGGAGGGAGGAAATGGGCATAAGGAGGGAATTGGTTTGTGAGAGCATTATCCCACAACGAATTCAATTCCATCAAAACTGGACAGTTATGGCATGGCATCCTCGAAATGATTTCATCTAATACCACGTCAATGGTAAGACCATCTATTAAGTCCACTTCCAATGCATAATATGTGTCAAACTAAGTTGTATCTCTGTTATCTTGATCTTGCATTTGCACAACGACTTCGTCCTCATTGTTTTCAATATTATTCCTTGCATTTTCCATTTTATTTGATACCAGAGTAGTCATGCCATTTGATATAATATTCATAAAAAAAATTAATCTCATCAACTTTGTCATCTTCATCTTAATTTTCATTTCATTTTCATTTCATGTCATGTTATTCCTCAGATTCTTCCTCTGACAATCTTTCCAAAAAAATTCCCCAATTTTTCTTTACAATATAAAAAATCGTTTGTATTTCTTTTAATCCTTCATTGAATTTGTCAATTTAAGCATTTAGTGAAACATTCCTTGTAGCAGTTACTCAACTTACAAGGCATGCACAAAATTATTTAAGACCTTTTCTCAATTCCAGCGTGGAGGGGGCATTGGCAATATTGGTAAGTGAAAAATACATGGTGTCCATGCCCATCCTAGCTCTAATACCAATTGCAAGAAAACACAAGATATGTATATAAGAATTTATATATTCAATATTCATTTGTTTATTATTTGATGTCCCAAATAGGTTTACAATAACATGTATAAATACACAAGAATGAATATAGTCATATCTCTAGTCAATGGACTTGACTTAACATTGACGATATAATTAATACAAATAGCATTAAACGTAAAATATAATATTAAACATAATATACATTAAGTTATATTACATATCCCCATCCATAAAGCTTGGTAAATAAGACATGGATCACACATATTTTAATTATAGTAAAGCATGGGGTAGTAACACTTGTCAACCAACAACAAAAAAATATTAATTCATGACTCCACCTTCTTCCCCACTTGTTAGTTCATTTCCCCCATGGTGTTCCTATGGAATTATAACCCCAAGTGCACCTTACTATTAGATTACTATTATTCTATATTAATCTCAATATAATCAAATGGTAATGTACTTACCACATACTTATGCATTATGCTCAATGGTCACAGGGGTTGTTACATAAAGCATGATGGAGGATAAGAAATTTATGAAGGTTCGACAACCCATCCATTCTAATTGTTCTCCCATATTGCATGAAAATGTATTAGTGAAAGGTAGCAAGCATTTTTATGAGCCTGTATGTGGGTTATGATGAGTTGAATGATAAATAAGTATTGTATAGGGTTCTCCAATTTTTTGTTTTGGTTTATTCCTTCATAGTGGAGGTCCCTGGTTCTATGGAGGAAGCACAAAGGTGAACCCCTCCTCTAGCCTAGTGCCTATAGACTCCTCTAAGTTGTGGCTCCATTCTCTATGGTATTTGGAGGAAGGAGGTTCGTTAAGTGTGGTGTTCTCTCAAATTGCTTTGTGGGGTGACAAAACATGGCTCACTGTCGGTTCTGAAATGGGTGTTGTATATTGTGTGATTTGAGAAAATTTAATAGAGGTGTGACATGATGTGATAAGGATATAGATGAGACACATTAGGGATTTCTGAGAAATTTAGCTCATTGGGACCATTGAAAAAGTGATTTTGAGTAGTAAGTGAAGAGACATAATGATACCAAGACCCATGTGTGATGGATATAGCACAATATATAGTAGAAATTTGTGAATGGAAGCAAGAGGTAGATGCATAAATGGCCATCCATCATAGGAAGCAGTTGCATCTCTCTTTGCATGTCAATAATTTGCAAGACTAGGTGAACACAATTGTTACCCATTTGGGTATCCTAACGCCTAATGCCTCACCCTATGGAGGCCCTTATAAATCTATTCAAGTGTAAGGTACCAGATGTGTTTTCTAGTAAAGGCTAAAGGCATATCATCTTGCATAAGGAATACCCTAATTCCTTTCCCTGAAGCATCGCATTCCAAAACAAAAGTCTTTGGGAAGTTGAGAAGTGTCGGGATAGGAGTCATGCACATAGCCTCTTTCAAGGAGTGGAAGGATTGATCATATGCTGGAATCCAAGTGAAATCATTATTTTTAAGGAGAGCAGTGAGAGGTGCAGAAATTTTGTCATAATTCTTAGCAAACTTGCGATAATAGCCTGCTAAACCCAGAAAACCATGCAAGATCTTAATATTTTTAGGGTGAGGCCAATCCTGCATATATTTAACTTTATGACGATCCACCCATACACCATCCTTTCCAATAATGTAACCGAGGTACTCCACTTCCATGGCTCCAAAGGCACATTTAGATTGTTTGAGGAAAAGTTGGTACTGAGAGAGTAGATGGATAACTTGATCCACATGGGTGAGATGGGCGGTCCAAGTTTTACTATAGATGAGAATATCATCAAATAAAAATATGAAAAAATGACAGAGAAAAGGACGAAAGACATGATTCATGAGACTTTGGAAAGTGGAGGGAGCATTACATAGGCCAAAGCTGTAACACACCCAACCCCCTAAGTTCCCTTTTAAGGGATGGGGTTTCAAAATTTTTCTTTTCCTCAATCATCTAAAAACCTCTTCTCAAGGGAACCATCATATTCTTCTCATCAAGATCTTTCCAATGACTATCGTCATGCTCAAAACCAAGCTCTAGATCAAAAGTTATGGCCCCTTAAAATTTTGGGGTCCTCACTCACCATATCCACCTCATTTCCATGTGGCTCTCTATCACTAGCGCCATCTAACATGGCATTAACATGGTGCATGCCATGTGGTTTTATTGATTCCTTTCACTATCGGACCTTCCAAATCAACGACTGTCGTTTTATTGTGTATCGTCTCTGATCAATGGCCTAGATCATTTCTCAGAGTCATTATGTTAGAGTGCATCTCCTCCGAACTTGAAACCCACTATGACAGATCCTTGCCGATCGACATCGAAGATATGGTAATTATTCCTCCGATCAATGGTCGAGATCAAGGGAAATGTCTTAAGGGAATTTTCGCCCAAATGAGCATGATCTCATCCTGTCAACCAATCGATTGTTGATTTGCGTTATCCCATAGGATGTGTCAGCTTACACCTGACATTACACATGGCCCTGCCACTTCCTACCACCTAGCGTGACATGTGGCACACATATCTCCCATAGAAGCTCACCTACATGTGCCAAATCACTATGTCACATGGCACCTTCTATGCTCAACACATGGCACCATCCATGTCATCCTCTCGAGCCCTTAGCTAAAGATCAATGACCCAGATCATTCATTGAGTCTCTTTTATCTAAGCAGATAGATGGTCCAGATCTCCTCTCGGAGCTCCTCTGTCCCAATGGATCAACAATCATGATTGGATATCGGAGATCCTTTGATTTCGATAGATCAACGATCCAAATCTCTTCTTGGAGCTCCTCCGATCACGATAGATCAATGGTCTAAATCTTCTCTTGGAATTCCTTTGTTCATGGAAAATCAATGGTCCAGATTGGCCCTCGGATCTCTCCTGTCAGAGTGTTTCTACTTTGGGCCTCCAGAGAAACTCCGACCATCGGACTCAGATGATGTTCACCACCTGGCATCCAAGGCCACCATGTACCTACCACCTAGGCATTTGTTTCCATGTGTATTGGTCACCTAGTACAACACGTGGCACCTTCGTACATAAAGGACTTTGTCTCAAAAGGGCCAAAACTCTGTGACATGTGGCACAATATTTACTTGACACATGGCACCACCCATGTTGTTACACGAGGTTTGAGGTGGGTCTACATGTCATCACGGGGTATTGATTTCGATCTTCCAGGTGTTGACATGTGCCCCAAGCACATTGGTTGGGGTGATGTCATCCCCTTGTCGTTACTTGCCAAAGAACCTGTTAGGCCCTTACGACAGATCGATGGCTAAGATTTAATCTAACCCTGGATCCAATCAACGATTTAGATCTTCCCTCAGATTCCCTCCTTCGGAGTGTATTTCCTCCGGGATTGCAACTTACTCTAAATGATACCCAACGATGAACGACTAGGATCTATTGTCTTTCTATATTGACAACCGAGCTTAAATATTTCTCCTACACTAACCAAGGGTCTAGATCTAGCAGTTGCGCCAAATAGATGACCATGATCCTCCAAGGAAAAACAAGAATTTACAGAGATCTATGGCAGAGATTTGATCTCGTCTCTACATCGATCAACGATCAATATTTGATCAATGGTATACAGGATCTCCTATCCAACTAGACCCTTACTCATCCCGTTGACCAATCAACTATTGAAATGCATCAACATGCTGGCGCTCCTAGTCAACACCATCTCAATCTTCCGCCTTAACCTGTTAAGTGGGACCCCTTGATGATCAACAACTAAGGTTAAACTTGCATGCTTCCAAGTATACAATCTATACTGTGTTGAGTTTTCATATGAGATGATATATGATCGATCGATTATTACAATGATGAGTTTCCATATATAAAGAACATATGGTTACCATCCATGAAAGGATACACCCCTTGGATAATAAATAAAAAATTATTTATTATATATATTTATATCTTATATTATAAATATCATGTCATATATATATATGGAAGAATGTCTTCCCGATGTTGTCCAAATATCAATACTCCCTCTTGATGAGGGAGACATTCTTCATCATGCCAATCGTAGCTCGAATCATCTGTCATAGTATCTGTGATCAAGAAACACACAATTGCTCCAAGTGATATGGTAGTCTCCATGACAATCAACTAGTAACATACAACTACGACAATGCCATCCAATAGAACACAATTGTGTTGATCTGTAGTAGTACACAACTACTTTCCAATGGTACAAAACCCCTGCTAGTAGCACACAACTACTGTCCAGTGACAGAGAGTCACTGCCAGTGGTACACAACCACTGTAGTAGCACACAACTACTATCCAAAGACACACAGTCTCCACCATAGCATCATGACTATGCATGTGTCCCACAGTTTTCATGCACTCAACTGAGTGTTACATGACTACTAGGACCA
>JASDQU010010885.1:125042-139487 GCA_032191745.1 Picea mariana | reverse complement strand
GAAATCTTAAAACTACTTTTTTTTGTTGTTAAGAGTTTGGTTTCCTTAGATGTAAGGTAATAGGTTAATGGCCTAAGACCTAGAGGTATCTATCAAGAGCGAAAGTTTACTCTCGTTTATAGACCACCAACAAGTCATTTCAAGTAGCATAGTCTTCCTTAAATAAGGCCGATGAATCATCCCACATACAAGAATAGTAAACACTAATAACTATTCTCAATACTTATTAAGCGTTGAATTATGATAAATTTTACTACTTTTAAAAATAATAAAATATAAAAAAAAATACATGAAAAAAAATCATTAAATTTTCAAAAGATTACTTTATGAACGTGACCATGTATTTCATTCCTTCCTAACAATAAAATATGGTTCACATATTACCCTAGATATACTTGTGCAGAGGTTATATTTAGTAAGTTTGTAAGATAAAGGAAGCATTAATAAGAAGCAACCGATGCCATTAATTTAATGCATTATAGAAATCCACTTGTTGGGCACGTTTCTACGTAATGATATATTATTATAATTATTATTCTCTCTTCGATCCATGGGAGTAAGATTAATGTATGTTGATACTATGAAACCAAGAGATGAAGAATGAAGGAGAAATCTATTTGGTAGATTGGCTTCTGATATGATATGGACTTTGAGCAAGACATAACTTTAAGCAATCTTTTTAAATAGGGGGATTTTGTTGTCAATGACAATCTTAGCTATCGACCTATTTCTTAACTTTACTACCAATGAAGGACTTGTTAAGTAGGGCTCATTCAATAAACCACATGGAAAAGTATAAAGTAAGGGCCTTAATCAATGAATCGACTATGGTGAAAGGACCGGCTCCCTTTACCTACACGAACATACATTTATCCTCACATGAATTTGAATTTGAATTTGCAGGATTTATTCCTTGGGAACACTATGGGATAATGGCACGAGCAGAGGGCTATATGGAGTGTGAATGCATACACATTGGCCTCTTCATTGGACACACAAGTTTCGGTTTCATGTTCAAGTTGAAATGTTTGGTTTTCTTCATTTTTTGGAGCATTGGTAAGTCGATTCCTCTTCTTACTTAGTATTTTTTTCTCATTTCTATGAGATTGGTGCAATAGATTGGGGAATAAAAGTCCTTTATTGGGTTATCGCCTTTGTTGTTTTTTTTTTTTTGTTTTTACGTCTTTTGTTAGAATTACCCACAATATGTTCCTTTGGGGCTATCTAATATTGGCTATTGAATCTAGTTTTGGTTAGACGAAACCCAACTGGTTTCTTGGCAAAGTTTCTTCTCTTCTCCAAAGACAAAAAACCCTGTCTCATTATTTAGGGGGTAAGTGTTTGTTTCTCTTTATTCACTAGTATTATGGTTTGTAGATTTTGTGGCTCTTGTTATTATTTTTTGTCAGCCTATACATTTCTTTCAATCTTTCATTGCAAAAGGGGGGTATTAGCTAAAAAAATCAAAATTCCAGTTTGACAGTGCATAGTTTTAGTTTTATAATAAACCATAGAAAATTACAAGAGATTTGGAGGGCATTGAGGAGCCTTGAAGAAGCTATCTAAGGAAATAAATGTGCTATTGCAACAACTGCAAGAAGAATTAAAGAACATGATAATCTAATAACCTCTCAAATTGCTTCAGTGATGGGAGCCTTGTTCCAATTTAAATATCAAACCTCTATTCTGGAAGTAGATTGCATTGTGCTCTATACTATGATTATAAATTTATCCAAAGGGGATAAATCAGTGACATCTAACTAGGTGCAATCCATCAACTCTCATTGTGGGACTCCAAAGAAAGATGAAATTGTTCACCAACTTCCAAGAAAAGTAGCAAATATCAAAGTGGATACAAACTCAATCCCAATAGCTCAGGATGAGGCAGTCAGTTGTCACGCTTTTTGTTAGTTTATATGTTTTTCAAGGTTACTTGTTATTTACATCAATACTGTAGAATTTATACCTACAAAATCTTTTGGAAATAACTATATTTGGCCTTTTACAATTATAGATATAATATAAAAAATAGATTTTTTGAATGTATTTTTTTTTAGATTGATAAAAATAAAATTTATTGGAATATTGTTGTGAGCCTCTCTACAACATTTTTACTTAATATAAATATCTTTTCATCACTCTTAAAAGAATAATAATTTATCCATCATTGTGGTTAAATTTGCTCGATGATGTGTCTTTTCATATCATATATTCTATAAAATTAGTTGATCTTTGAGGATACTTCATTTTTAGAATAGGAACACTCTTAAAAGAATAATAATTTATCCATCATTGTGGTTAAATTTGCTTTATGATGTGTCTTTCCATATTCATATATTTTATAGAATTAGCTGATCTTTGAGGATACTTCATTTTTAGAATAGGATAATTTTTTGAGTAGACTTCAATTTTTTACATCATTGTGGTTAAATTTGCTTTATAATGTGTCTTTCCATATTCATATATTCTATAGAATTAGCTGATCTTTGAAGATACTTCATTTTTAGAATAAGATAATTTTTTTAATAGACTTCATTTTTTAGAATAGGATAATCTTTCAAGACACTGCATTTTTAGAAGAAAAAAGAAAGGTATGAATGTGATTAATAAATATTCATATATTCTCTAGAATAAGCTAATTTTCAAGGATGCATCATTTTTAGAATAGGATAATCTTTGAGCAAACTTCATTTTTTTCAAGAATAGGATAATCTTTCAACACACTGCATTTTTAGAAGAAAAAAGAAGGATATGAATGTGATCAAAATTTTAGGGGCATTTTGAATTATTTATAATTGGAGTTCTTTTTCCGAGCATTTTGTTTTATTTTAAAAGAAAAAGAAGGTATGAATGTGATCAAAATTTTAAGGGCAATCTGAATTATTTATAATTGGAGTTTAAAAAATGATTAGAATTTTCAATTGATCGAAAAATTGACTTATTGAGTCGTCAAATTCTAATCAGAAAAATAAAATTTGTAGAAGTTTAACCTACCCCATATTAAATTGATGTGTTAATTATCATTCATTTTGTTTTCTTCACATATATGACATGGACAAGTTTTATGATAGCCAGGGTATAATGAGTTTTATGATAGGGGTATAATGACACTGAGAAAAGGAATTGGAAAATAATAATTTAATAATTGAAAAAGAATATTTTAATAATTGGAAAAGAATATTCTTAAAAACCAATGAATCTCAGTTGTAACTCAACCATTACTCACAAACTCAATCAAGGATTGTGCATTCATGAAAGCATATCCTTTAGAAGCATGCACTCTTAGCACCAACATATGAATGATAGAATGAATGAATGATTTTCTTCAAAGGTTGAGAGAGTCCCTTCCCAAAGCTTGCATGAACATTAAGCTTACATGGAGAATATATTCTCCAAGAAAACACAAAACACAAGATATATGTAAGAATTTTTATATTTAATATACATTTGTTTATTATTTTATGTCTCAAATAGGTTTACAATAATGTATATAAATACACAAGAATGAATATAGTCGCGTCTCTAGTCAATGGACATGACATAACATTAATGGTATAATTAATACTTGAACAATCTTAAACGTAAAATACAATATTAAATATAAAACGTAAAATACAATATTAAATATAATATACACTAAGTTATATTACAAGTCATCCCTTCTTGAAAATCTTCATCCTCGAAGCATGGGTAAAAATGAGTTCTTGGATCTAAACTGGATGTTCATGTTGGATGTACCTTAGGTACATGGATGCTTTGTTAGCAAGCTCATGCATCCACTTCTACAGCCTTTGAAAATATGTATTGGTAAATGGATAAGCCTTGGCTCCATGTAAGTTGAGGAGAGACAACGCACTTGGTACCATCATTATCTCCATGACTTATTCTCTCGTCTCATGCGACTAAGGTACATGCATTTTCATCTCATCTCCATCAAAATTAGCGTTGTATGGTGTTGTCACTGAAAAATCCAATCGAAATGTTGAGTATGGAATCACTTTTAATATTAATATGTTCTCAATGATACACATTTTATGGAGACTGGTTTGTACAACACTGCAACCATTGTGTTTCCTCGCTTTGTCCTTTCCCTTTTCCACTAGTCATCTACGTTCTTCAAAATTTTTGATTGTTTCTAATAATTGGCCTCTGATCAGACAATAACAAGGATATTGTTTCTCAATTGCCTAGATATACTCGTCAATGTTTTGAAGTTACTAAGAGGTTCCCACAGATCCGACACATCCTTCTGATACCGTTTATATCTAAAGGGTATTATGTTCCACTTGCAAATGTTCTCTATTTTGGGTTTCTCTCCAGAGCCAACCTCCTCGTGATGAACACCTCTTTTATGTGTTCCATGTTTCTCTTTGGAGCCAATCTCCTCGCCTCGTTAATCTCTTTTGGTGATTTCGCCTTGTTCAAGTGATGGTCTCTGGCCTCTTGACGAGCCCCTGATGATTTTTTCTTCCTTTCTCTTGCCTCATGGAATTCATGGGGACATTCAACTTCTTTATCTGTTTTTTATACATTCATTGGAATCTGAATTTCTCCACCTTTAATCGCGATATTTGGTGGATTCAAAACTTTATTTATCAATTTCTCGTCTATTTCCATTGGTTCTGAAAGATTCTCAACTTCTGGATGAGAGATATCGTTGCCATTTTTGTGGGATGTTTTCTTTGGTATGCTTTGGCTCTTCTTGGGTTCTTGCTTCATTGCAGGTTTCCTCGAAGGCCCCACTTTGTTGCGAGTTAATGATTTTGCAACAGGGAAGGTTCGTTGCGAGTTAAGGATTTCTCTGAGTGGTTTCTTAGGTTCATGAGGAAAGGTTTTAATAAACTAACCTACAACTTTGTTATCAGTGATGTCTTCTATCTCATCATCATTGAATGGTGGTATTGTTTCAGGAATTTCTACAAACTCAATTGTGCCATCTCCATGACAATATAAATCTCGTTAAAATTTTCGATGTCAACAGGTTGCATGACTATTGGGTATGCGTTATATTCTTTGCTTGAGACTGAGTGTTTGAGCGTTTGCGTCGGGCACGTAGGGGGGTGCAGGGGGGCAGCGCCCCCGATTTTTTTTTTTCCGGGCGTTCATATTTCCGCCGGGCTGACATATTTCTGGGCCGACATATTTCCGGGACCACATAATATTAGGTGGTTTTTCGGCACATGGTTTTTTGCCGATGGTTTTCTATTTCCGGTTAAGGAATTAGGGTTTTGGACTAATCCAGGTCATTGGGTTAGGGCTTTGGATGCCGCCGGCTCCTATATGTATATTGTATTGTAAACAATGTAACACAATGTATGAATATAATATATGCTGGTTTTCCCGGTTTGGGTTTCCAGGTGAAAAATCTCTGTGTAATGTTTGTATTTTCCATTGTATCTTTTCTGTTCTTTTCTGAATATCAGTTTTCACTAGATATTGTACAAGGTTAGAATTTACAATGACTCCCTTCATTGCAACAAAGAATGGATGATCTAAGTCACTTCACAATGAACTTGCATTTCGCATAACATTGTCGGGCATTTTTTTTGTTCCTCAGATTGATCTTCTTGATGGAAACAAGTTCATTATAGTAAGTGTCCTGAGCCATGCACACAAATCCAAATCCACCATATCCCAAAAGTTCACTTTGTGGAGGGAGGAAATGGGCATAAGGAGGGAATTGGTTTGTGAGAGCATTATCCCACAACGAATTCAATTCCATCAAAACTGGACAGTTATGGCATGGCATCCTCGAAATGATTTCATCTAATACCACGTCAATGGTAAGACCATCTATTAAGTCCACTTCCAATGCATAATATGTGTCAAACTAAGTTGTATCTCTGTTATCTTGATCTTGCATTTGCACAACGACTTCGTCCTCATTGTTTTCAATATTATTCCTTGCATTTTCCATTTTATTTGATACCAGAGTAGTCATGCCATTTGATATAATATTCATAAAAAAAATTAATCTCATCAACTTTGTCATCTTCATCTTAATTTTCATTTCATTTTCATTTCATGTCATGTTATTCCTCAGATTCTTCCTCTGACAATCTTTCCAAAAAAATTCCCCAATTTTTCTTTACAATATAAAAAATCGTTTGTATTTCTTTTAATCCTTCATTGAATTTGTCAATTTAAGCATTTAGTGAAACATTCCTTGTAGCAGTTACTCAACTTACAAGGCATGCACAAAATTATTTAAGACCTTTTCTCAATTCCAGCGTGGAGGGGGCATTGGCAATATTGGTAAGTGAAAAATACATGGTGTCCATGCCCATCCTAGCTCTAATACCAATTGCAAGAAAACACAAGATATGTATATAAGAATTTATATATTCAATATTCATTTGTTTATTATTTGATGTCCCAAATAGGTTTACAATAACATGTATAAATACACAAGAATGAATATAGTCATATCTCTAGTCAATGGACTTGACTTAACATTGACGATATAATTAATACAAATAGCATTAAACGTAAAATATAATATTAAACATAATATACATTAAGTTATATTACATATCCCCATCCATAAAGCTTGGTAAATAAGACATGGATCACACATATTTTAATTATAGTAAAGCATGGGGTAGTAACACTTGTCAACCAACAACAAAAAAATATTAATTCATGACTCCACCTTCTTCCCCACTTGTTAGTTCATTTCCCCCATGGTGTTCCTATGGAATTATAACCCCAAGTGCACCTTACTATTAGATTACTATTATTCTATATTAATCTCAATATAATCAAATGGTAATGTACTTACCACATACTTATGCATTATGCTCAATGGTCACAGGGGTTGTTACATAAAGCATGATGGAGGATAAGAAATTTATGAAGGTTCGACAACCCATCCATTCTAATTGTTCTCCCATATTGCATGAAAATGTATTAGTGAAAGGTAGCAAGCATTTTTATGAGCCTGTATGTGGGTTATGATGAGTTGAATGATAAATAAGTATTGTATAGGGTTCTCCAATTTTTTGTTTTGGTTTATTCCTTCATAGTGGAGGTCCCTGGTTCTATGGAGGAAGCACAAAGGTGAACCCCTCCTCTAGCCTAGTGCCTATAGACTCCTCTAAGTTGTGGCTCCATTCTCTATGGTATTTGGAGGAAGGAGGTTCGTTAAGTGTGGTGTTCTCTCAAATTGCTTTGTGGGGTGACAAAACATGGCTCACTGTCGGTTCTGAAATGGGTGTTGTATATTGTGTGATTTGAGAAAATTTAATAGAGGTGTGACATGATGTGATAAGGATATAGATGAGACACATTAGGGATTTCTGAGAAATTTAGCTCATTGGGACCATTGAAAAAGTGATTTTGAGTAGTAAGTGAAGAGACATAATGATACCAAGACCCATGTGTGATGGATATAGCACAATATATAGTAGAAATTTGTGAATGGAAGCAAGAGGTAGATGCATAAATGGCCATCCATCATAGGAAGCAGTTGCATCTCTCTTTGCATGTCAATAATTTGCAAGACTAGGTGAACACAATTGTTACCCATTTGGGTATCCTAACGCCTAATGCCTCACCCTATGGAGGCCCTTATAAATCTATTCAAGTGTAAGGTACCAGATGTGTTTTCTAGTAAAGGCTAAAGGCATATCATCTTGCATAAGGAATACCCTAATTCCTTTCCCTGAAGCATCGCATTCCAAAACAAAAGTCTTTGGGAAGTTGAGAAGTGTCGGGATAGGAGTCATGCACATAGCCTCTTTCAAGGAGTGGAAGGATTGATCATATGCTGGAATCCAAGTGAAATCATTATTTTTAAGGAGAGCAGTGAGAGGTGCAGAAATTTTGTCATAATTCTTAGCAAACTTGCGATAATAGCCTGCTAAACCCAGAAAACCATGCAAGATCTTAATATTTTTAGGGTGAGGCCAATCCTGCATATATTTAACTTTATGACGATCCACCCATACACCATCCTTTCCAATAATGTAACCGAGGTACTCCACTTCCATGGCTCCAAAGGCACATTTAGATTGTTTGAGGAAAAGTTGGTACTGAGAGAGTAGATGGATAACTTGATCCACATGGGTGAGATGGGCGGTCCAAGTTTTACTATAGATGAGAATATCATCAAATAAAAATATGAAAAAATGACAGAGAAAAGGACGAAAGACATGATTCATGAGACTTTGGAAAGTGGAGGGAGCATTACATAGGCCAAAGCTGTAACACACCCAACCCCCTAAGTTCCCTTTTAAGGGATGGGGTTTCAAAATTTTTCTTTTCCTCAATCATCTAAAAACCTCTTCTCAAGGGAACCATCATATTCTTCTCATCAAGATCTTTCCAATGACTATCGTCATGCTCAAAACCAAGCTCTAGATCAAAAGTTATGGCCCCTTAAAATTTTGGGGTCCTCACTCACCATATCCACCTCATTTCCATGTGGCTCTCTATCACTAGCGCCATCTAACATGGCATTAACATGGTGCATGCCATGTGGTTTTATTGATTCCTTTCACTATCGGACCTTCCAAATCAACGACTGTCGTTTTATTGTGTATCGTCTCTGATCAATGGCCTAGATCATTTCTCAGAGTCATTATGTTAGAGTGCATCTCCTCCGAACTTGAAACCCACTATGACAGATCCTTGCCGATCGACATCGAAGATATGGTAATTATTCCTCCGATCAATGGTCGAGATCAAGGGAAATGTCTTAAGGGAATTTTCGCCCAAATGAGCATGATCTCATCCTGTCAACCAATCGATTGTTGATTTGCGTTATCCCATAGGATGTGTCAGCTTACACCTGACATTACACATGGCCCTGCCACTTCCTACCACCTAGCGTGACATGTGGCACACATATCTCCCATAGAAGCTCACCTACATGTGCCAAATCACTATGTCACATGGCACCTTCTATGCTCAACACATGGCACCATCCATGTCATCCTCTCGAGCCCTTAGCTAAAGATCAATGACCCAGATCATTCATTGAGTCTCTTTTATCTAAGCAGATAGATGGTCCAGATCTCCTCTCGGAGCTCCTCTGTCCCAATGGATCAACAATCATGATTGGATATCGGAGATCCTTTGATTTCGATAGATCAACGATCCAAATCTCTTCTTGGAGCTCCTCCGATCACGATAGATCAATGGTCTAAATCTTCTCTTGGAATTCCTTTGTTCATGGAAAATCAATGGTCCAGATTGGCCCTCGGATCTCTCCTGTCAGAGTGTTTCTACTTTGGGCCTCCAGAGAAACTCCGACCATCGGACTCAGATGATGTTCACCACCTGGCATCCAAGGCCACCATGTACCTACCACCTAGGCATTTGTTTCCATGTGTATTGGTCACCTAGTACAACACGTGGCACCTTCGTACATAAAGGACTTTGTCTCAAAAGGGCCAAAACTCTGTGACATGTGGCACAATATTTACTTGACACATGGCACCACCCATGTTGTTACACGAGGTTTGAGGTGGGTCTACATGTCATCACGGGGTATTGATTTCGATCTTCCAGGTGTTGACATGTGCCCCAAGCACATTGGTTGGGGTGATGTCATCCCCTTGTCGTTACTTGCCAAAGAACCTGTTAGGCCCTTACGACAGATCGATGGCTAAGATTTAATCTAACCCTGGATCCAATCAACGATTTAGATCTTCCCTCAGATTCCCTCCTTCGGAGTGTATTTCCTCCGGGATTGCAACTTACTCTAAATGATACCCAACGATGAACGACTAGGATCTATTGTCTTTCTATATTGACAACCGAGCTTAAATATTTCTCCTACACTAACCAAGGGTCTAGATCTAGCAGTTGCGCCAAATAGATGACCATGATCCTCCAAGGAAAAACAAGAATTTACAGAGATCTATGGCAGAGATTTGATCTCGTCTCTACATCGATCAACGATCAATATTTGATCAATGGTATACAGGATCTCCTATCCAACTAGACCCTTACTCATCCCGTTGACCAATCAACTATTGAAATGCATCAACATGCTGGCGCTCCTAGTCAACACCATCTCAATCTTCCGCCTTAACCTGTTAAGTGGGACCCCTTGATGATCAACAACTAAGGTTAAACTTGCATGCTTCCAAGTATACAATCTATACTGTGTTGAGTTTTCATATGAGATGATATATGATCGATCGATTATTACAATGATGAGTTTCCATATATAAAGAACATATGGTTACCATCCATGAAAGGATACACCCCTTGGATAATAAATAAAAAATTATTTATTATATATATTTATATCTTATATTATAAATATCATGTCATATATATATATGGAAGAATGTCTTCCCGATGTTGTCCAAATATCAATACTCCCTCTTGATGAGGGAGACATTCTTCATCATGCCAATCGTAGCTCGAATCATCTGTCATAGTATCTGTGATCAAGAAACACACAATTGCTCCAAGTGATATGGTAGTCTCCATGACAATCAACTAGTAACATACAACTACGACAATGCCATCCAATAGAACACAATTGTGTTGATCTGTAGTAGTACACAACTACTTTCCAATGGTACAAAACCCCTGCTAGTAGCACACAACTACTGTCCAGTGACAGAGAGTCACTGCCAGTGGTACACAACCACTGTAGTAGCACACAACTACTATCCAAAGACACACAGTCTCCACCATAGCATCATGACTATGCATGTGTCCCACAGTTTTCATGCACTCAACTGAGTGTTACATGACTACTAGGACCAYTCTTCCTGATCAGGTCACCATTTGTGCCACATGAAGAATTTCATTCCTTCCATATGTTGAAAATTGAAATCCATGCCATGGGCTATAGGGACCATTCTTCTAATCAGGTCACTACATGTTTCATAGAAGAATGTTAGTCCCAAACCTTTTTCTATAATAAGGTCACCATACGTTCCATAGATAAATAGTCAGTCTTGTACCAATCTCCCTAATCCGGTCACCATCCATGCCATAGGCGGCGGACCATTCATCTTGATTATGTTACCATCCGCGCCACATGAGAATGTCAGTCCTAGACCATTTTTCATGGAAAATGTCAGTCTATGATATATCAACACTCCCTCTCAACCAAAGGAGTAATCTCCACAATCCCCAGCTTGTCCCTGAAGTATACAAACTTCCCTATACTCATGACACTTGTTTATCAGTCTTGGGAGATGTCTCTCTCCCACTTGAAACRAGGGAAAACTCCTTCTGCGGCTCTCCCTCTAAGACAATTAACTCTCTCTAATATCAGGCTCACTCTGGGTCCGCATGTGATAGTGTCTAACATCTTGAGTCTTTATCATTCCTTTTCAAATCACCATGACTAGRACAAAGACCACACCATGGTCGTTCACCAAAGGTACACCCCTGTGAGTGAATGTCATCCCGATGCTAACTGACATGTGGAAAACACCTCAAGTACCTTGAGTCCATATTATTCCTTGTCATGATCAAAGAAGGACTATGCTTGGGCCCATTTACCACAAGTACACCTTTGTGATAAATGCATCATATCTCCGTTGATCTGCAGCCCAATATAGGAGAAAGTTCACCTGATTCTTACTCGGGAAATTGTAGCAAAATGTCTATCACACATGGCACTCACATGTGGACTTCTAGAGGATACTCCCTCTAGAAACACTAGGGTCAACTCCCCATAGCGTGTGACGTCAAGGTCAACTCCCTTGATGTGTCCTCATGTGCTCTCCATAATGGACGTTGGGTTATAATCCCAAACCCAATTATCCCTCTCGGATAAGTGTCCTCACAGATCAACTCAACTCAGTCACAAAGGAGTACGATATGGAGAATGTCTCAGGAAGTTGCAAACATTAACACTTCCTCTCAGCGAGGGAGTCATTCTCTGCCACGCCAAGTCTGTCATGAAAGTACTCGAACTTTGTCCTGGTAAGGGATTTGGTAATAACATCAACAACCTATTCATTTGTAGGAAGGTACTGCACTAGTACTTCCTTCCTCTGCACCATGTCACATATGTAGTTGATATATACAAGACTTGATCTAGCTCATCCTACAAGGGGTGGCGATTCCCTTGGGGCTTATCATGTCAAGTCATCTTGGACCATACTTGACATATCGAGGTTCCCTCATGAAACCAATGTCTAAGACATATCGAGGTTCCCTCATGGAAGCAATGTCTCACAAGACATATTGAGGTTTCCTCATGAAACCAATCTCTTGGTTCCTTCATCTGACCATCCGAGGCATGTTAGGATGGTCATCAACAAAGAGGTTCACCAACTAGMCAAATGGKTGATGGTAAACATCTGTCAGATTCCCTGAATGTCAACAATCTGCTCATCTGTGTGTTGAATCCTAGCTACTTCATCTGCACCATGTCTCAGATGAAATACYGTGAGAATCCTCTGAAGCCTCACTGCATCCAAGACTTGCATCAATGGCTGCGATATATTCCGCCTCTGTAGTACTAAGTGCTATAGAASTCKGCTTCCATGAATCTTGACTGATCTTGAGYTGAAGCATCACCCTCTAGTTCCCTTTCTTTCAAMTGCACTCTCTGCCTGGTCAAAACTCTATATTTCTACAACCTCTTCATCTCCTAAGAAATCCAACTGTACCACACTGGTACATTTTCTCTGCTGCAACTCAAATATGCTCAATCACGAGCTGGCTCAGGGTTCTTATTGCAAAGCACTATCTGGCTCTCCGCATGAGAGTAGGTCCTCCATTCTCTCTACAAATAATCCCTCTGGGATTCTGTAACTTCTAAACACTGAGAATAAGAATATGTTCTCTACTCTGTCAACAACTTCCCTCCTCTCGGGCTTCTCTCTATGGAACTGGCTCCTCCACTCTCTCTTTGCAATTGATTTCTCTACAGTTTCTCTATCTGGAACTGAGAGTGGCTAAAAATATACTCCCTATGGAGCTGGAGGTGACTCCTCCTCTGTCTCTGCTCCCTTTGACACTAAAGGCATCTCTTCCTCCTTCTCTGGAGGTAACTCAATCTTTGCTGCCTATGGATGTAGTACTGCCTCCCTCTCTGGGAGTGCCTCTACATACACTGGAACTGCTGCCATGCCTGCTAAACATCTCATGGCTCGAATCGTGTACTGGGACTGCTACACCTAATCCCTTTGAGTCTCATAATGTTTTTTCCTCCTCTACTAGATCTACCATAATTGTGCTATAGTCTATCTTGACTGGTTTTATCCATGATCACTGGTACTTCCTCTGTTATCTGGTATGATCCCATCTTGGAGGTATACTACTCCTATAAACTTCATGTCTCTGAGAATCATGTATGGAAATGTATCTCCTTGACATCATGATGTATTTCCCTCCATGTATGCCTCTCTGCATTCGAACATATTCACGTACTAGATTAAACGTATATCCACACTTGGAATCCATCTAGATTGGCTCTCACATAATCTGAATGTAATTCCCCAAAGAAAACATACAAAGAGAATATACCACTCTTCAAACCAATACACAATCCATGTTCTTTACAAAACATGATGGATCTAGGAATCCTCCTCTAATGGAGACACCTATCTCGTACTTCAACTTGGTGTAGATAATACTTACAACTTCTAGTAGTTTTTTCAAATTGCAACTTCCATTTTGGTAGTTGATTGTAGACCTCCATTATTAAAAAACATGGTCATTCTTCTATAGTGGCCAGCTCTCTCTATCGATCCTCCCAGGTACTTTCTCCACAAATATATATGAAGGCATCAACTTTGGTTGACGTGGATGAAAAAAACAATCCTCCATTCTAGGCAACAATCGCTTCAACACAGAATCCAAGATAGAAGCACAACTTGTATGGATGTAGTAATAAAAATACTATGACTAATGCAAAGCAAATCTTCTCATAGATGCAATAATCACACAAATTATTAATCTCTCATTAATCACGCAAAATAAAATCGAAGGTCCCTTTGGCATATCACACACCTCTTCTTTAAACTAGTCACATGCCCTCCATGCATAGATCACCACACGTAGGTCTATGCTCCATGCAAGATCCAAGATTTGACAGTCTTTGAGCCCAAAAACCAACGACCAATCCTTCACGGTTCAGGTCTCTCTTGATTTTTTCACCCAAGGCTCATTGGAATCTCTGTGCTCGAAATGGTCATCTATTATACATCCAATGGTCTTTCACAACCCTTGGATCTTTGAAACTTATACGTTGAGATTAGGGTTTTTCATTGGGTATTCATAATCTGGAGAAGATGAAAACCCTAGGAAACTTGTGCATATTTATGTGCATCGGAGGGAACAACACCACTTGGATGAACATGGCCATATTGGTGACGTGCATCAAGAATTTCCACAGGAATATAGGTCCGGTCATCGGAATTATCAAGGGTTTATATCTCTCTCAACACTGCCATATTCACCAATATTTACAACACCCTCTTCTTTAGCAATGATTCTCCTTTTCTTCTCWTGCTCRYC
>JASDQU010010885.1:34001-46777 GCA_032191745.1 Picea mariana | reverse complement strand
CCAGGGACCAAGTTCAGCAGAAGTTTCCTCATCTCATGGAGGAACTCAACGCAATGGGGACCATTGCTTCCTAAGGGGGGGGAGGAATGATCCAGGTGGATATTGGTGGCCACCCACCTATTCCACTTGGACCCCCACCATTTCTTCTTTCAGTTTTTCAGTTTCCGCACAGTTTACTATTTTTAGCAGTTTTTCGGGTCCTGAACTTCCGGAGTCGTTTTGAGGCCTTAAACTACGTTTTTTGGGAAAACAGGGAGCAACATGGATCGTAGATCATGTTTCTCACCCAAAATTTGTAGTCCTCGGATAGATCTTTCTAACGAGGTATGGAACGCGTCAAACGGAGATCGTATGCCAAAGTTACGTCCCCGGGAAGTTGATGTACCAACTTACCCAAACGGGGCTCATCGTCTTGGCGTTTCATCTCCTAGGGTTAGGTATTTGGATGTTTAGGGTTTTCCATTGTTTCTCAATAATAATAGGCCTTCGAGCCTCATTGTAACATAGTTCAGAGGCCAGTAGCCGCCACATCTCTTCTCAGAGATAAACTACCAGCACCCTAGCTAGTTTATTTCCATTCTGTCTGTAAGCATATTTCAGTCATTTGTTATTAATGGAATGAAGTCTTATTTCCGCTACATCTCTGCGTTTATTTGTATCTCTATATTTCATTGTGTTCCCAGATAAATCCGGATCACCTTTCGAAGTAATGTACGACAGAAAGTGTACGACTCCAATTAGTTGGGATAACCCGGCTGACAGACTCATGGTTGGACTAGAGATGCTCCAAGAAATGGAGAACATGGTAAGAAAGGTACAACAGAACTTGAAGGAAGCACAGGACAGGCAGAAGAGCTATGCAGATCAGAAAAGAAGACACTTAGAGTTTCAAGCGGGAGACCATGTGTACTTGAAGGTCAAAGCCCGAAAAAGCTCACTGAAGTTAGGAAACTATGCCAAGCTGGCACCCAGGTTTTGTGGGCCCTTCGAGATGCGAGCTCGAATTGGACTCGTAGCATACCAACTTGCACTACCAGCCAATCTAAGAATTCATAATGTATTTCATGTTTCTCTATTGAAAAAGTATGTTCACGACTCTACTCATATGATTGATTGGAACTTGGTACAGCTGGAACCCGAAGGCGAATTCCAGGTGGAACCCCTACACATTCTGGACCAGAGAGAAATAACACTTCGAAACAAAGCCGTCGCTCAGGTAAAGGCGCAATGGAAGCACTTTAGTCCTGAGGAGGTCACTTGGGAATTGGAGGGAGATTTGCGGAAATCTCATCCAATCTTATTCCAAGAAAGGAACGAACACTGAGGATAGTGTTTTATTGAAGGGGGAAATGTGACATCCCCCAAAATAAAATATTTTGAAAATTTAATTTGCTGGAAAATTATTCTGTTCTTAGTAAATTCGAATTTGGAATTTTTTTTCCATTTATGGCAATTCCGAATTTCGAATTTGTTAATTCTAATAAATTATTATGACTATTGGGCAGAGATCTGATTTGATCCAACTAACTATTTAACAATGACACTTGTTTAAAAATAGAATATTTTATATTGATTGCAGGAGGACAAATGGAACAACCATGTTAAAAGTAGTTGACCATGACTCCATGAGTGTGGAACATGTTGGAACTACCCCTAGGATGATTTTTACAAGTGAAAAATTAGTGATTTGGCCATTGGCAGCCCCTGAAAATGAGGGATTTAGAAAGATGTGAAAATTCCCAAGGGAAGGAAAAAAGACCTAGGCAATTAATAAATAAGCATATGTGAGGAGGCAGGACGCTGCCAAGTACGCTAGGAAAGAGACTATTGAATTTTTTTCCTTGCTGTTATGAACACTGAATGAGTGTGAGGCAAGGGGGAGCTACTGAATTGAAGGACATTGCTGAAGAGGGTTTTCCAAGTTCGCCCTCATGGACTCATGGTTAGGCTAGGGGGTGAACCGTGCAAGTGATCTTGGCTGCTCGATTCTACGGTTGGGAGGAACGTGGTTGTTCCCTTTGTTTATGTTGTCCAGGAACCTATAATTTCATAAATTTCAATTTCTTTTCTGTCAAGGAGCCCTTGTTTTAAAGATAAATACTTTGGTAATGCTAAATTTTTTGTGTCCAACAACCTTTCAAATGTTGATAATTTTTTTATATTTTTTAGGAATAACTAATTCGGGAATACTATCTTGTGCATGCAAACCACATGTATTTCAACTTTCTAGCCACGTGTCTATACTAGGTCACATTTACTCCCATCCAAACCTGGCAGGGACTACGCTGCCATGCAGCACTTGTTATATATATGAAATAATCAGTGTAAAAAATTGCTTTCTTGGAAAAATCTAAAAGATTAAGATACGAAAAACCTAAAAGATAGATAGAGAGCAATCATAACAAGTACTGCATGGCAATGTAGTCCCTACCAAATTGGGATGGGAGTAAATGCGACCTAGTACAGACACGTGGCTAGAACGTTGAAATACATGTGGTTTGCATGCATAACATAGTATTCCCGAATTAGTTATTCCTGAAAAATATAAAAAATTATCAACATTTGAAAGGTTGTTGGACACAAAAAATTTAGCATTACCAAAGTATTTATCTTTAAAACAAGGGCTCCTAGACAGAAAAGAAATTGAAATTTATGAAATTATAGGTTCATGAACAACATAAACTATACATACCAAAAATGCAATTTATAAAGTAGATATTTAGTTTTATACATACAAAATATGTACTTTTATAATGGATCACGAGTTGTCGGGCTGGCGGGCTGAAAATTGGGCCTTTGATGTTATCTGCCCTACAAATAGCACCGACAGTTATGCGATACATAAATTGGGCCTCCGATGTTCTCTGCAATACAGAAATCGAGAAGTGGAGTTGCGGACTATAGAAATTCATCATAAATAAACAAATTATACATGTGTTATATGTACTTGTATAAAGTACATATTTAGTTTTATAGATATGAAATTTGCACTTTTATAAAGTATGGGGATGATATTTTATAGAGCATGCACAGAGCCCTCATTGCATACGTAGCCAGTTTTTGGATCGCGGTTTCTCGGGTTGGTGGGTTCAAAATTGGGCCTCTGATGTTACATGTCCTACAAATAGCACTGACAGTTCCACGATATACAAAATGACAGGCGGAGTTGCGGACTATAGAAATTTACCAAAAATTAATATTGTCTGTTATATAATAGAATAGTAATAACGTCTATTACACCGAATTAGTTTGCTTTAAAACTAAGGATTTTTTTGGACACAAAAGATATGGCATTGCCGAATTAGTTTTCTCTGCACATGTTTTATAGAGCATGCATGGAGTGCTCATTCCATACTTAACCAGTTTTTGGATTGCAGGTTCTCGGGCTGGCGGTTTCAAAAATGGGCCTTTGTTGTTACGTGCCCTACAAATAGCATCAAGAGTTCTGTGATATACAAAATGACAAGCGGGCTTGCAAACTATACAAACTTATTATAAAATAAGTAATGTTTGTTACATTTCTCTGGAAATTACATCAACGTCATTGAAGACCAAAAAATTAGCATACAATAGGAGACAAGAAATGTAGCATATCCGAATTAGTTTTGTTTAGAACGAACAAGAAGGTTCCTGGAAAGCCAAAATTTAGTATACAATAAGGGCATTTTCGAATCAGTTTTCTTTGGAATTTATCAAAAATTAATAATGTATGTTACATGTTTCTAAAAATTTAAATGCGTTTGTCATATAGACTAGGATTGGGGCTTCCACGGACCATAAAAAGAAATAAGTATAAGAATTAGGAATGTCGAAAGAAGAAGTGTGCGACGGTAGAGAGAAAGACCTGAAAAGAAAAAAATTGGAAGTTATGAGTCTTTGTTTATAGTTTTCTATTTAAAGAGGACATAAGTGGATTGATAAAGAAAAGAAGATGGCAGCATAGACTTAAACTGGATTGATAAACAAAACAAGATGGCAGTATAGACTTACTATGAAGCCGATGCGTTTTTGTTGTTGTTGTCGATGGGCAGTGGAGTCCTGTTGACCGGTTGTTGCCCTTCCTGGATGAGGCTGCCCATTCTCTATTGGAACCATTCTTCGATGTAGCTTTTCATGGGGGCTGTGTTGATTTCATCCCAGATTTCTATGTCGTAAAGCTCATTTTCTAATTTCCTTATATCCATTGAAATACTATGGAGACTCTATTCAATTTCTTCATTGTGTGAGGAATAGTCCAATACCCAGCGCTCGTGCTCATCTAGACAATGTTCAAATATGCCATAAAACGTTTCGAAAGACAACCCCTTTAAAATATCAACTTGTTCCTAGAAGGCTTCTTTGGTGACTGACAAGGATTTGAGAATTAAGTTAGGATCTTGAACCTCGTTGGTAGTTCCGGCTAAGTCCATCTGGAGCAGGCTTGTGAATAAATCTTCCTTTTCTGATATGACTTGTTTACATGATTTGACAATGAGCTGCAGGTTGTGAACTTTATTTTTCCATCATGCTTTTACTTTTTTGGTGCGTTTTAGGGAGGGCATTTTCTCCTATCTTCTTTTTAGTTCCAATGTGTTGACGACATAGTTGGAAAAAGGGTCCAGTACCTGATCATAGAAAAGTTGTTCATTTTTTAAATTCGCCTCCAAATGTTCCAACAAATCATTGGCCTTCTTTCCGAAGGAAACTAAATTTTGCGATGTTTCCTAGGCTTCAGTAACTAGTTGCATTCTTTTGTTGATGTTATTATCTACAAGGGCTCTAGAGCATGCAAGGAGGGTAGAGGATACTTTCATCTTCGCTACAGTGGTAGAAGGCACGATTTTTTCCAAAGGACTGGAAAATTTTTGTGTTGCAATGAAAGCCTGCTCAAATTTGTTGAGGCGATGTTTTAGATTGGCATGATCCACCTCCATTCCTCCAATGGAATCACGAAGAATGTCATCGGTTACCTAGTGAAATGAGTAGATTTGGTACAATGACATTTTGCTAAAAATGAGAAGATTTGGGAGTGTCATTCAACTTAGAGGTTTATCATTTACAATGCACAGTCTATCAATAAAAATGCAGAGATGTACCCAAGTTCAAGCAATTAAAAACGCAGAGATAAATTAAAGTTTTAATCAATCAAGTCGCAGAGGTACTCACTCATAAGTGGGCGCAAATCCTAGACATTCAACCATGAATCAATTAAATCAAAGATAAGTAAGGGGTCCATAGACAACATGACAAATTATTATCCTTCACTCATCATCCATGCACAAAACATCAGGGCATTTGAATCTATAGGTATTTAAACAACAAAGTGACGACCATCGATTCGGCTCCTAGCCGAATGCTTAGGCACAGACTGATGATTAAAGGGATAAGGGACGAAAGATAAAAACAAAATCTTTTCATAATAATCAATAAAACCCACACAGAGAAGTCATTGAAATCAGAAGTTTGTTTCACCAAGGGACTGTCATTCAACTTAGAGGTTTATCATTCACAATGCACTGTCTATCAATAAAAATGTAGAGATGTACCCAAGTTCAAGCAATTAAAAATGCAGAGATAAATCAAAGTTTTAATCAGTCAATCCGCAAAGGTACTCACTCATAAGAAGGCGAAAAGACTAGACATTCAACCATGAATCAATCAACTCAAAGATAAGTAAGGGGTCCAAAGACAGCATGGAAAATTCTTATCCTTCACTCGTCATCCATGCATAGAAAAGTAGGGCATTTGAATCTATAGGTCTTTAAACATCGAAGTGACGATCATTGATTCGTCTCCTGGCTGACTGCTCAGGCATGGACTGATGACTAAAAGGATAAGTGACAGAAGATAAAACCACAATCTTTTCATAATAATCAATAAAACCCACACAGAGAAATCATTGAAATCAGAAGTTGGGTTCGCCAAGGGAAATCAATTAAAAAAAACAACGATGATATGGGAGATGAGAGATGGAATTAAGGGTTTAAAAGGACCTGGGTGATTCCAAGTCAATTGAGGATCACATTTGGGATTCAATATGTGATTCCTTGTTTCCTCGCATAGTTCCTACCATGTTTAAATTATAATAATTCAATTTTAAAGATGGATGAATGTTGAATTATTACTCTTTCTTTAATGATGATTATTTGAAGTTTGATTTACTTTATTTATTTGTATGCATGATTAGTTATGAACATTTTTAAAATATGCATTAGGGACATCGCTTGTTATTATTGTCTACGTGTGGGATATGTGTGTGCTAGCTATGCCTAAATATCCAACACACATAGAATATTATGGTTCAATAAACAAATTAGTTACTAATGTCTAGGTTATTAATGAATTAATTAATAAGTTGTCAATTTGAAGTTATATTATATGAATATAAATATCATCAATAAGATAAGTATTCAATAACTTTAGTCAATATGTGTGAAGTAATATTATATGAATATAAATATCATCAATAAGATAAGCATTCAATAAGTTTGGTCACCAATATAAGTAATTTTTAAATTGTCTTCAATATTAAGTTATATTAAGATGAGGTGGAGCAAATGGAGCAAATGTAATATTCGGAAGCTTTGTTGGAGTTAGAAATCTAGATTGAGAGTAATCATGACAATAATTTCAAATGTAAGTGCATCATAGCCTATTGTAAACATAGTAATGTGAGTTTTGATGGAATATATATTTTGAAAAAGATGCAATTGAGTGAGTCTTAATTGTCACAAAATTGATGAAAATTTACCTTCTTTATATTGAATTAGTTTGAAAATTTAAAACTTTAATACTTACATCATTTCTTATTTATCTAAAATTCCAAAAAATACTAAAAAAAAATCTTATATAAAAATAAATGGTGTTTATTATGACCTTTCTTCATTAAGTTTATATTTATATACCCATTTTAATAATTATACTATGTTACATTTACCTAGAACTATTTATAAATAGGATAACAAATATGGTCACACGAAGATGTTAATACATTCCTATATTCATTCTTATAGATGTCACAAATTCATATATACGTGCATGTCCTTTATAGATGGACATATGGAAAGGACTTGTTATGTGTCATATATATTACACTATAAAAAATTGTCACAATAGATCATACCATAGTTTCTAAAATCAATAAAGGACACGCAGTTTGTATATGTATTCTACGCGTCATAACCCTATATTATGTTGAGATCATATAGACGCGAAGAGTAGATTATCATAAGTTGAATGTAAAGGATGTTGTTGTATTTGTATTAGTACTGAATTAGAACCAATCCCATAAATATGAAAAGGTATAAGAAGTGCATACATGTAACATATGAGCACAACCAGTATAGGTCTTATTCATATCCTATGCTAGGAGTAGGACCCTAATCAATAAGAATGCAACATCAATGTCATTATGAACGAATATGATGGAATTACTTCTAAGCAAAGAATGTAGTGTAATTCAGTTTGTTCACAGGGATTGTTGTGGTCTCATATCATATTAGCTCATTACTTCATCATGTTCAACCCTATACAGTTAGCTGGTATGATTACAATAGGTTTGATTCATGGTTCTATACACTTCCTTTATCCCTATTGTTTCCATGATTGTAATTTTTAACTAAAAATTTAAATTTCCTAAAACTTTAAATTAGCAATACTATTAGCAGAGAAGTGGAGTTTTTGTAAACGTTGTACTTATTTTGCTCCCATTGCAACAACTACTATAGACATATTTTTGTATTTCAATCTTTTTGTTAGGTCTGTTAAATATTGTGATATGTACTAGGTCCTTTATGGTGATGTTTCTTTACAGTTGTTGTCGGAGTCTAATTTGTTCAGTTTGGGCACTATTCAGGGTAGTGGTGGCCCTGTAGCAGTCATTCTTAGCCCTTGGTCTCACTGTTTATAGTTAGAATAGCTAGTCTATGTCCTGCCCTAAAGTTTACAGTCTCTTCAGGACTCTGTCTATTTTCTGCAACTCTGTTTATTTTCTTAGAGGTTGTATGGATTTCCTATAGAACTGGGCCTTTGTTACTGGTTCTAGATATACTTATCCTACTGCTTGAGGTACTATATGGACATGGTCAAATATGGCCCTGTCCATATACATTGATATGCCCGAATTCGGGCCTGTCCCTATACATGGACATGGCCATATTCGTCCCTGTCTATGGACATGGACAGGTCTGAATTCGGGCCTGTCTCTGTACATGGACAGGGCCGAATAAGTCCCTGTCAGCGTTCTAAAGAAATTTTCTAAACTCAAATTTTTAACTAAAAATTTAAAATTTAAACATATTTGAAATTTGGCCATGTTTAAAAATTTAAAATTCGGCCCTGTTTAAAAATTTAAAATTTAAACATATTTAAGCATATTCGAAACATGTTTAAAAATTTAAAATTTAAACATATTTAAACATAAGGAACATGGCCATATTCAACCATGTCCATGTACAGGTACAGGCCCGAATTCGGGTCTGTCACTGTACATGGACAGGGTCGAATAAGGCCCTGTCAACAATCGAAAAATAACTTCTAAATTCTAAAATTTAAATAGAAATTAAAAATTTAAGCCCAAAATAGAAATTGAAAATTTAAATTCTAAAATTCTAAAATAACTTCTAACTTTTAAATTCTAACTTCTACATGGTCAGGGATAAGGCCCTGTCAACATTCTAAACAAAATTACTAAACTCAAATTTTTAACTAAAAATTTAAATTTTCTAAAAATTTAAAATTTAAACTTATTTGAAATTCAGCCCTGTTTAAAAATTTAAGCCCTGTTTAAAAATTTAAAATTTAAGCATATTTAAACATATTTCAAACATGTTTAAAAATTTAAATTTCAAACATATTTAAACATAAGGGTCAAGGCCATATTCGGCCATGTCCATGTATAGGTACAAGCCCAAATTCAGGCCTGTCACTGTACATAGACAGGGACGAATAAATCCTTGTCAACAATCTAAAAAAAAAATAGACCCTAATTTAAAATTCTAAATTCTAAACAACAATTCAAAATATCCTAATCTAAACATACCTGGACTGAATGCCCGCAACTCCAACGTTCGCCTGCCCGCTGCTCCAACGTCCACAACACCACCCATCTGCAACAAACACCACCCGTTTGCCCGCAACAAACAACAAACACCAAATAGGAACGTTGTCCTCCCGCACACCAAACACCATACACCTCGCAAAAACACCATACACCACCCGCACATCAAACGTTGTCCGCCTGCATAACAAACTCCAAATAGGAACATTGTCCACCCACACACCAAACACCAAACAAGAACGTTGTTCGCCCACACAACAAACACTAAACAGGAACGTTGTCCACTTGCACAACAAACACAAAACAGGTATGCACTAACTAAAAACTTGCAAAAACTATTGCAGGACCGATGTGCAGGTAATATATAAACATTTTTTCGGCCAAACTAATATTTCGGCCGAAATAATGTTTCGGCTGAAAAGTTCTTTCGGCTGAAAGATTATTTCGGACGAAACATTATTTCGGCTGGAATATCTTTCAGTCAAAAAGATGTTATTGGATGAAAAATATATGTCCGGCTAAAATTGTACACGAAAATTGAGGGCGTTGTCAGGGTGTCATTCGATTTGACGTTCAAAGGTTCAACCGAAACATTTTTCGGCCGAAAAAATAGGATTTTCGGCCAAAAATAAAATTAGTTCGACCGAAAAAATGTCTTTCGAAATTTTGGAGACCCGATTGTCATGAAAGTGTTACCCACCTTCATGAATTCACCCAATGAAATTATGGTATGAAACTTACTCATCAACGATGAACGACAGAAGTGCAGGTCGAATTGTGGGTGCAAGACTTGAACCCTACAAAGTGAAAAAACAACTCCAAATGCAGGTCTTGCAAAGTTGAAACAAACAAAAGCAAACAACAAGCACCAACAGGTCCAACTGCAGGTGTAGGACCCCAAACCTGCAAAGTTGAGCGAAACAACAACAAGCAGCAACCGATGAACCAATGAACCAATGAATAAGAAGTAACCAATGAACCAGTAAACAATATATGTATCTTCAATGATGACTAAATTACATTCCAAGCATAGAAGAAATATGAAACATATGATGGCTATGCGAGTGCCGGTGGACAACAATATTGTCCAAATTCACTACAACATTGTATGGAAAAATTCGAGGAAAAATGTATTATGAGAAGCTTATTTAAGTAAACATTTAAGACTGGCAGGCCTGTTTAAGGGCCTCGTGCTATGCAAACATTTAAGATTTCAATTTTGTTTAAGGGCCTCACGCTATGTAAACATTTAAGTTGTCAGGCCTATTCAAGTACCTCAAAAAGAGCGTCAATGCTCAAAACTTTCGGTATGTAAACATTTCAATATAAATAGAAATAATAAAAACATTAAAAAAGAGCGTTGATGCTCATAACTTTCCATATGTAAACATTTCCATAAAAATTAAAAAATTAAAAAAGAGCGTTGATGTTCAAAACTTTGGATATCTAAACATTTACAACATTGGGAATAGCAAAGATGGCAATAAGAATTCGAATCTATTCTCCAATGAGATGATCACAAATAAGGTTTTTTTATTATATAAAAAATAATGTTTTTAGTTCTATAGTTCAAACAATAGAGATGATGCAAAAATTTATAGTCAAAGGACATATTAATATGAAGTCAATGAATTATCCATGCTATAGTCCCTCTACACCTTCGATAGGGACTAATAAAACACAACAACTTTTGTATAACAGAGATATAAATACAATTATGAACATTTTGCCCAGATTATACCTAATAACAGTGAAATATGATAATAGCTTCCAGTTATGAAAAGTGAAGCCAAAATAATTACAAAGCTCACTTACATGGGTTACGAAGTCTAAACATCGAAATCTATTACACAATAGCACTCCATTCTAAATACAAAATGGGAAAAGGGAATATAATGATTCAAACAGAAACATACATTTATGAAATTATATAACGTGTCTCCCGCTATCTACGTCGCTGCAAAAGTTATGTCGTGTTTTCTATTGTCTTTGAATGACTTTTCTCATCATTGCTACAAACTCATCATATTCAATTGTTCATATTGTTTTAGTTTTAATGGAAATTTTATGGAACGGTATCAAAATAGAGCTTCTTCTATTATGGTATACCAGAAAGTAATTTGACAATTATTTTGATGGACTTGTCTGGTAAAATTATTCAATCCGATACTTTGTTGGATTTCTATGGTATATGCCTCTTGACACGTTTGCCAATCTCTGTCTTTTCATATTATAGCCTTTGTTGGATTATATGTATTTCTAGCACAATCAAGAGAACGATTAGCGTTTAGATGCGTTTGGAGCAAAAGCGATAGAAGAACATATCACACTACTAAGAGGGTTTTCCATGCATGCTGCCGAACCACTGAAGGCAAGACGACCATGAACTGGTCTGCCTTCAATCGTTGGCCCTCATCATAGACTTGTATTTCGACTTGCAGTTTGTATATGTATTCTTATTATAATTGTAGCTGGAAGCTCGGGTTATTATAATCATTTAAATTTTCATCGATAGGCGTTGGTGTATTTTAAGCTTTGTTGTTGCTGTAATTTTCATCGACAGGAATCAACTTTGTTGCATTTTGAGCTTTGTTGTTGGTGTGTTTTGAGCTTTTTCAGTGGAGATAGGTTTTTAATATATTAATGGTGTAAAATGCAATTTAGGTTTATAATATAATAATGGTGTAGTATGAAATGAAGATCCTGAACTCCCATTGGTAGAAGTAGAAGCTTCTTCGGATATCGTCCAAATTATTTTCCAAACGCTTCAAATGGATCTATGTTATTTATGTTTTGTTCGACATCCAAATTATTTTCCATTTTATTTTATTCGTGTCACCAGAGTATATATACAAAGCTAGCCAGGGCACGATGTTAGGTACACAGAAATCTTGTGCTGTGTAAAAACACCACATTCTTTCGTCGCAAATGGAGTAAACTCAAATAATAATCCTTTAGATTATGCTTATCAAATTTTTATACATTAGATGATTTTTTATACATTCTCGACTCATGACCAAACCCCAGACCGAGGTTTTTCTTAAAACACAATGAACAACTTATTTTGTGTATGATTAGAAGTTGTCAATTCGTCCCGTCCAGCTAAACGTCAGGTGTACACCTATTGACAATGGGCAGATTTAATAGAAGTTTAGTGCTTAATAACTTTTCTATGGACAGGATTAAATATGGCTGGAATATTCTTAGTAGTCACACAAAATAAATGGCTGTGATTTCAATCATTAAATTCCTAGCTATTATAAAGACATCAGTTTATGTGTTTACTTTTTTACATTTACCTAATCATATTTAAAAGTTACTTTGATAGCTCACTTATTATCACTTAAGTGATTAACAGAAATTAAAATATTAACACCAAAGAAATGAAGCCCAACAATTTATTTGTTAATCAATAATAAAATTTAATATATTCTTTTAAGAGTTCGTTTCATCTTATCAACACCTTTCGGCGTTCACCAACAGCTAAGCTATTTAGCTGCTGTACTAATGATATTATAACATAAATACTTGTTGCAGTGTGGTGCAAAAATAACAAATTAACAAACCCTAAGTTAACAAATTAGCAAACCCTAAGCTAATCAGACTGTTGTGGATGCCGACTGACTAATGTGTCTAGAGATCAGCTAACCCTCAAATTGCACTAATTCAGATTTCTATGCTATCTACTTGTGCCAGCTATAATTATATTTTAATTGAGGTGTAATCGTTGTATAAACCT